>JAMPIO010000283.1:0-110085 GCA_024699865.1 Aphelenchoides fujianensis
AGGCCGCAATCAGGAGTCATTTTGGCCAACAAACGAGTCTACTTGCTCTGCCTCATGCAAAACACGGCCGGAAAGTGAGTGCAATCGACGCGCAATCAACGAGCGGGAACTCCGCTCTCACAAATGGACACTCATTCCTCTGCGCAGTGTTTATTTCGCTGGAATTCAAGTGATTGGCGGTCTAATGACCACGAGATGACCGTCGACTTCAAGCCCTCCGCCTTGCCGCTGACCGGCGATCAGTACAGGTGATCCGCCCGCGTTCTTTCCGTTGATTTCGATCGGCTTTCAGCATCCCGCTGTACGAAAACTGCCGCTTTCCGTTCACTCCGTACTCGAAGGTCGCCTGCTGCTCGTTCTCCGGGCCGATTGGTGAGTTCTCTCGGCGCTCGTCGTCCAATTCCCTGCTTTTGTTTAGCCGTCGCCTCGCTGAAGGGAGCGGAGAACGAGAAGAGTTTCCTTGTGAAGATCTTCGCGGCCAACGGCGAGCTGTTGGCTCAAATCGAGGCCTCCCACCTGTACCAACTGTTTTGGACCAATTCGCAGAAGGTTTGTCCTCTTTGTTGCCCCCTTGTCATCGCTGCTTCCAGTTGATCCTGCTGAGCAAGAATGGCCGCGTGCTGGTGTACACGGCCAGCGGAAAGTCCTGCAAAACGTTCTACATGGACGACGTGAGTGCTCCTTTCAATTCTTCCAATCATTCGGTTGTTGCAGAAGACTGAGGCGGTGGACATCTGCAGCGCCCTCGTGTTCACGTCGCGCCGCCTGGCGCAAGGAGCGCCCACGGGCCTCGCGTGTCTGAAGACGACCGGCCAGCTGTTCGCCGTGAACGACGTCGAGTCGCCGCTGCTGTGGCGAATCACCGATGTTTTCAGTGAGTTCTCGCTTCTTTTTCACTTCTTAAATGCGGAGTTCAGATCGAAACGCGCCGCCGCCTGTCTGGAGCATGCTGCTCGTGGAGAACTTCCCGATGCTCGTGTGGTGGACGCAGAAGGACGGCTTTCAACGAGCGGGGCAGGGCAAGCCGGCGAGCTCCGAGGTTTGCCCTCTCTCTCTGCTTCAATCGATCGAGTGTTCAGGCCGCCGACTGGATGGAGCGAGGCGGCGACTACGTGGAGATCGTGCACGATGTGGAGCTCGAGTTCGCGTGCCTGAACAACACGTTCGGCGTGATCCAAGTGGTGACCACCGACCTCCGCGAGCTCGTCTACCAGTTCGACCTGCGGCAACTGAACGTGAACAAGAACTCCGTTCGGATCTACTGGTGAGTTCTCTCTCTTGTTTCTTGAGCAATGGGAGGATTGCAGGTGCAAGGAGGAACACGTGATGCTGCGCACCGGGAAGGACCGAATCACGTGCGTCTCGCGAGGAGGCGAGTCCACCGAGTGAGTTCTTTCTTCTATCAAATGAACACTAGAGTGTTCGCTTCAGGTTCCCGTTTCACTCGGAGGTGCACGTGTGCGCGGAGATCGACGAGCTGCACGTCTTCAGCCACGACTCGCTGCACGCCCTCGCGCCCGTCTCGTCCGCCATGCGGCACGTGCTCTCGCTTTCGTCCACCGAAGCGGCGGCCCACCTGTTCGAGGCGGCCAAACGGTTTCGCGCGAGGGACCCTCAAGTGAACGAGTACTTCAAGGGCGTGGGCGACCGGCTGGCCGAGGCGACCGGCGAGTGCTGGACCGCGACGTTGGAGTCCCGGCAGCCGGACGAGCAGTCGAACCTGTTCGCGGCCGCCGTCTTCGGGCAGAGTCTGCAGAAGATGGAGCGGCCGGACCAGCGGATCGAGTTCTCGAAGCACTGCAAATCGCTCCGACTACTCCGTTTCCTCCGCCAACGCGGCGTTCCGATGTCCTTCGCCCAGTTGGAGCGGCTGGGCGTCGATGCCGTGAGTTCCCTTCGATTCTTCTTCGAATCCCTCGCTCTTGTTTAGGTGATCGACCGGCTGGTCGAGATGAACCGCTTCGCCGCCGCCGACCTCGTCGCCCAGCACGCCGCCCCGGCCGCGCGGCAGCGGATCGTCGCGCAGTGGGCCTTCAACGCGATGGACAACGTGCGGGCGGGCTTCGCGGACGAGCTGGAGCTCGTCGATCGAATTGTCGCCCGCTTCTCCGACCAGAAGTACGCCTCGTACGCGGCCGCCGCCGAGGTCGCCGCCCAGAAGGGACTCCAGCGATTAGCCAGCCGCCTGTTGGACCTGGAGGAGGACGTCATGCAGCAGGTCACGACGCTGCTGAAGCTGAAGCAAGTCGATCGGGCACTGGCCATGAGCGCGAAGAGCAAGGACCCCGATCTACGTGGGTTCCACCGATCTTCTTCCTTCTATTCCGTTCTCTTCCAGTGTACATGGTCATCCGTCACCTGCGCGGCAATCGGAACAACAAGGAGCTGGAGCTGCGGCTGCAGAAGATCCCGCACGTGTTCGAGATGTACAAGGTAGGTTCCCAGTCATTCTTCTTCAATCTATCGAGTGCTCGTGCAGAACCTCACTCAAGAAGAGGACCCCGACCGCCTCTTCTCGTTGTACCAGCAGAGCGACGACTTCAGGCGCCAGGCGCTCTTCCACATCGCCTCCTTCCCGCACCACTCGCTCTTCGACGTGCCCCAGCTGCTGGAGGCGATCGACAAGGCGGCGGAGGCCCTCACCGCCGCCAACGCCCCGCAACTCGCCCAACTGATGGCCCAACACAAGAAACTCGTGGAAAGCAACGCGAAGATGGAGGAGCGGGCCGGCGGCGTCGCGCTCGTGGACCGCTCGCTGCGCGAAACCTTCCACTGGGCGGTCGTGCACCACGCCGCCTACGCGGACAACCTCCGCAAGCAGCATCGCCTCAGTGACAAGCAGACGTGGCTGTGGACGGTCGACGCCCTCGCCGAGGCCAAACTGTGGGATCGGCTGGAGCACTTCGCCCGCGAGACCCGCCCGCCGTTCGGCTTCCTGCCGCTCGTGCGGGCGTTCGCGAAGCACGGCGAGAAGGAGCGCGCCCTGAAGTTCGTCGATCGCGTGCCAGCGGAGGACCAGGCGAAGGCCTACGCACTCCTCGGGTTCGTCCTGCTCATCCCCGCTCTTCTGTTCATTGCCGCCCGTTTGCAGGGACGTCTCGAAGGCGGCCGAAGTGGCGTTCACTCGCCACGACATGAACCAGCTGCTCCAACTGCGCCTCCAACAGCCGCAGGAATCCCAGGAGTGGGCGGTCGTCAATTCGTTCGTGGAGCGGGCCCAGACACAAGCCGCTTCGTCTTCCGCCCAGCGATGAGGCCTCCTTCCAACGTTCGTATCACTTTCGATCACTTCTGCCGCCCATATCGCTTCGAACTGGTGCAATAAACGTGTCTTCGATCACTGCTCGATGCAAATCGCCGGCTTTTGATTGCTCGCCGATCACTCGAACTCATTCGCGGTTCTCAACACTCGTCGTTCGTGCGGGTTCTCGCTTTTGAACCGAGCGAAATGCTGAAGGGCTCGGCGGAAGACCTCGGCGTTTGCCGCCATCAGAACGTCGCCTCCAATCCGCAGGAGAAGCCGGGCGACGGAAAGGTGGGCCTAAGCGGAGGATAGACCCGCTCATCCTTTCACATCCTTTCAGCCTCGTCGCTCCGAACCCGTCTACACGTTCGAGTACGTGGAGGTGCTCCGAAAGCCGCCCGGAGTCGAGGACTTGCCGCCTGTGAGTCCCACCAACCCTCCAGCTCTCCCAATCTTCGCTTCAGACGATCGAAGAGAGTGGAGATCACAAGCTGGAGATCCTGAACGGTGGAGAGCCGCAGGACGAGGAGACGTTGAGCTCGTACCTGGAGTCGTCGGCCGTCCTCTTCCCGCCGGCGGTCATCCGGCCGCTGCCCGACTACCGGCCGCTCATCCACGAGCACTGCGAGTCGCCGAGCCTTTCGAGCGGTCCCGCTGCGGACAGCTCGAGTGCCGACGACGAGCAGCCGTCGGACGAGTTCTTCGTTGGAGCGCGTCGTTGCTGCGAGGCCGCCCGCGCGGTGAAGAAGCCGAACGACTTCCGTCTTTTCTACCGCGTGCCCGACGCCACGACCGCCGTTCCCTACCGCCTGCCGCTCACGATGGTGCACGTGGATGGGCGAGAGAAAGTGAGTTCTCCCTTCCAATCGATCCTCACCGTCTCTCCTCGCTTCAGGTCCGCCATCTTCCGGTCGAACGGACGGACGCCGGCGAGTGGGTCGTTCGAACGGATCGCTCCGACCAGCCCGCCTTCTCGTCGCTCTCGGCCCTCGTTCGTCATCACGCGGAGCGGGGCTTCGAGCACACGGCCGACCCTTCGGAGCACACCAGCGCCTGCAGCAGCAGCAGCGAGCCGAGCGGCTTCTCTTCGTTCCGTTCGTCGTGATGGTCGGGTGTTTGGCGAGTAAACAGTTTTGTTTCGAATTGCGTTCGCTTCGATCGACGAGTTCGCTACGCAAAAAACGCGGAGAGTAGTCGAGCAATCGGCGTGTTTTTTGCCCCGACGACATCCGGGGGCCGCCTGAGCAAACGGCGGCCGACGATCGAGTGGGCGGCCGGGCGGATAAGAAGCCGAGCGGGCGAGCGTTCGGTTCGTTGAGTTCGGAATGCGGGTCTTCCTTTCCCTCCTCCTCTTGCTCCTCTCGTTCTTCGCTCTTGCCTGTTCTGCTAGGAACCCGCTGGAAGGCGACCTGGCCGCCGATCACCTGATCCTGATGCCCACCACTCGACGACCGCCGGCGAGCAGGAAGGTCGAAGCGAAACGGAAGGGATGCTCGAGTAACAAGAGGTGAGATCCCTCTTCTCACTCTCGTTTCATCGTCGGTCTTCAGCTGTGAGTCGTGGATGGCGAACGGCGGCTGCACCAAGAAGATTCGCAGTTCAGAGACTCCGTCCAGCTGCCCGCCCTCCTGCCGTCCGCTCTTGTGTTCGCCGCAGCTCAACCGCAAGCTGAAGCTTCAGCGAATGAAACGGACGAAGAAGAACGTGCGAAAGCAGCAGAAGAAGTGAACCCTTGAAAGCGAGTTGTGGCACAGCGACTTGCGGATCCAACGGGTAGTGGATGTGGTTGTTGTTGATTCTTTCGATGTAGAACAATAAACCGGGTAGCAGTTGTTGAACAACTAGAAAGTCACAAAGCAAAGGCAACTAACAAATGCAAAAAACGATAAGATTCCGCGCGCTTTCTAGTTCCCGAGTCTGCTTGGAAAAAGCTCGATTGATGGAGTAAGACCACAAGATCACAAAACCTGCGTCTAACGCTCAAAGCAAACAGCCTTCGACCACGAGCAACTCGAACACAAACGTTCATCGTGTTGCTTCAAGAACCAGTGCCTCTGCCAAAAAAGATCTTTGCTGTTTCCATCCGCTCCCTCTGTTCAATTCAATCGCCCATCGAGCAATGGATGCTTGTTGCAGTTTATTGTTCAAAAACACGAGTGCTCGTCGATCAACCAGACGGTTTCTGCTGCTTTTGCCCCTCCTTCGCGAATTCTTGCAACTTCTGCAAGGCCATCGTGGTGAGGGTGTCAAGGTTCTTGATCAAATTGAAGAGCTGCAAGCAAACGATTCGAGAATGGAGGAGAGAGCGAGGGGATTACCGGCTTCTGTATCTCGCCCATCGCCTTCAGCAACTCGGGAGGAGGGCCGCTGGGCGCCGCGCCCGCCGCCTCGCCGTTGGTGGGCTTCTTGCAGCGCTTGCAGGAGACTCCTGAACACACCCGATCGATTCGATCCGCATTGAAAGAAGAGAACGTACCGCAGATGCTGCGCTTCGCGTCTTCCGTGTACTTCCTCGACTTGCAGCCGCCGTTCTTCGCCCACTTTTTGCACTTCGTGTACACGTCCATGCAGACGGCCCGTTGTCGTTGCTGGAAGACGGCGACCGGCGGGCTCAACGCGATGTGCTCCTCAATCTCCGCCAGCGGATCTTCGTTGAGCACGTGCTCCAAGCCGAAGGTCACGTGGAAGACCGCAAGAACGACAAGCAAGGAGTGCAGGGTGTTCATTCCGATCTAGAAGCACTCTATAGATGCCGCTAACAAGCCTTGTAGCCGCTTTTATACCCCCGAGACGTCGCACGCTCTACGAATCGATCGCTTGCTCGACTTTCGATCATTCCGCAACGATGAATTCCTCGTTGTTCCCCCGCGTTCCCCCGGCTGTCTGCGTGGCTCCGGCCGCTTGCTGGACGAGCGCCTGTTTGCACAAGTGGATTTATTCGCCTCCTAATTGAACACAAGCCCCGTGTTTTGAACAGAACAAAGCAGAAGAGTGGTTAGGCGTCCGGTTGCTGATCTAACGTGTCTTTGAGCGCCTTCAGCCCGTCGATGAAGGTGTCCAGCGGCGTCTTTGCGGCGGCCGGAGGACCAGGCGGAGGCACCGGAGGCGCGACGCCTCCACCACCACCCGGCTGCGGCTGGGGATTGCTCCCGCCGCCGCCGCCCGCCTCCTGGTCCTTCTTCTGCTGCTTCTTCTCCTCCTTGCGCTGCTTCTTGGCCTTCTTCCGCTGCTTCTTCTCCTTGATCTCCGACTTGGTCTTGCACAGACGGCAGGAGCGGCGGCAGTAGGTCTTCTTTTGGAGGTGCGTGAACCGCCGCGACTCGCACGCGCCTAGACGAGCCCAACGGCGGCAGCTGAAAGCAGGAGTGAGCGGAGGATTCAAGGATGAGCGGAACGAACCTGAAGTACATGTCTTCGCAGGACTTCAGCTGAAGGAGTGAGTGGCCGAATCCCTGCAGGTCGTGGGCGAGCGCGTTCTCCGGGACGCTCTCCTCCGCGGCGGCCCCGACAACCGCCGCGACCCAACACACGGCCGCGAGGGAGAAGAGGAGCGAAAGAGCGGACATTTGGGCCGCTTCGTCTGATGACTTTTCCCCACTTCCAGCTTCCGCTTTTATCCCACCGATTCGAAGGGAACAAACACGCGTGTACACGAATTTGGAACCGGGAAACATCATCAATCGGATGGTGGACTGCTGATCCCAACGAATTGCATCGCTTTCGCTCATGTTTGCGGGTGCAACTCCCGACAGCCGCACTCGGTGGAGGCGGAGATCGTCACGAAACGAACGGACGGGTCGGCGCCCTGCAAGCGGAACGCGAGCACTCGTTTCATTTGATGCGGGACTCACTTCGTCGCAGTCGCTGAGCGAAACGTTCGTCTGCTTGTTGCCGAGCAGCGAGCAGACGGCCGAAGTGCGCTCTTTGTACGGAAACGTGTGGATGCCCGCCTAAACAACGACACGAATTGATGCTTGAACAAATGGGCTCGCCTCTTGTGTCTTGCAGAAGCCGCGGCAGAAGGGCAGCAGAATGTCCCCACGACACGAGCGGCCGTTGCGGTCGGTCAGAACGAGGGGATTCAGTTGCGGAATCCGCTGCATGTCGAAAATGCACGTGTCCCGAGCATCGCCCTGCAATTCGCAGCACTCGATCGATTGGAAGCAGAACGGAGAACTCACCACCAAACACGCGCACAATAGGACGAGAAATCCGAAAACAACAATCGTTTTGCTCATGCTTGTTGGAAGGCGGCCGCCCGAAAGCCTCGAGCTCAAAACGGCGCCAAGTCGCTCGAAAGCGAGCGCCGCGATCAATCACGCGACCCTCCGGCGGTCGGCCACCTGTCGGCTGACCTCCGGCAAGCAGGTGGACCGAACGCTCACTCCAAAGTGATTTAGTTTATTTACCTACCTACTTACAAACAAACGACAACAAACAATCAAACAAAAAGGAAATCAATTCAACGCAGCTCGCAGTCCTCCAGTCCCTCGTCCAGCTCCATCTTGACGACGACGGCCGGCTTCTCGTCCTCGTCCTTGGGCTCTTCCTTGGGCTCCAGCTTGATGAGCGGCTCGCGGTCCTCCACGGGCATCTCGATCGGCATCTCGTCGAAGGCGAACGGCTTCTGCTCGTCCCGCTGCTGCAGCAGGAGTTGGCGTCGAGCGGCGAGCTCGTCGGCCGTGGGGAAGTCGACGGAAATCCGCCCGTCGTCGATCACTTCGACGCGGCCGTCCAGCGGAAAGACGTCCCAGTACTCGTCACAGAACCACGCCCCGTACTGAGCGGCAAGGTGGGGATTGGAGGTGGACGGAGAGGAGCGGACGTACCCGAACGGTCTTCGAGTACGTGCGGCTCTTGGCCACTCCGCCGTCCATGTTCTCTGCGGGCTCGTGCACGTACTTGAGGAGCAGCTGGTGGTTGTCGACCAGCCAGACGGGCTCCCCCTTGTCGGCCTCCAGGTCGCCGTAGCGCAGGATGAACGTCCCCTTCTGAGTACACGTAAGGGATGAGCTGAAAGAGGCTGGAGGACGAACCGGAAAACACATGCGCTCCTTCCGTCGTTGATTCTCGATGCTCCGCTCCAGCGACTCGCCGGTTTGCTGCAGGAAGGACGGGGTGGAATGGAGGGTGAGCGGGCACTCACGTTCGTCTTGCGCAGTTTGGGCACCCGGTGGAGTTTCTTGGGCTTGGGCGGCTTCAGCTCCTTCTTGCGGCCGCCCTTCTTCTTCTCCTTCTTGACGGCGATCAAGCGGCGGCACTCCTCGGGCGTCGGGTACTCGGCGAAGAAGGCGGTCGGCGGGGCGGGCGGTTCCTCCTTCACGACCACGTCCTCCTGCTTGAGCGGCGGCATGACCGTTCGACTGGCTGCACGAACAAAAAACGAAATGATCGGCGAGCAGCAGCCGAACGACCGGGAAATGGGCGCCGGAAATTCCACTCGCGACTCGTCCACGTGCACTCCGCCTGGCATTTCGTTCGCCGCCGATCGCCGCAGGCTGCAGTGCGGAACGTTCTCGAGTTCTCTCGACTGTGAGGAGCACTTCGCCTCGAAGATTCCGATGTGATCTTCGCATCCACTCGTCTTCTGGGCGCTTCTTCCAAGCAACAAAGAGTTCCTGCTTGTCCGAAAGGTAGACCCGATTTGCATGAACGGAGAGTGAATTCGCGCCCTCCCGACCCAAACGCCCACTCGTTGGCAGTCGGGCGGCATTCAATTGGACCGTCTTCCGCAGCGACCCGTTCGGCCGTCTCTCCCCCGCTCCCTCCGATGGCGCCCACCAACACGAACGATTGGGTGGAGTCGACGGTCGAGGTCGAGGTCCAGCCGACGCACACGCTCGGCCTCACGCTCAACACGCAGACGCCGCCGAAGATCACGAAGCTGCTGCCCTCCTCGTGCTTCCTCGGCAAACTGTTCGTCGGAGATCTGATTCTTTCGATCAACGGAGAAGTAAGTCCCCTGCCTCCCTCCTTTCCTCACACTCATCGCTCGTCGCTTGCAGCCCGTGAAGACGATGGCGGACTTCTTCCGCCTGTCGCGCGCCGCCAACCGGCTGGCGATTCGCCTGAAACGGGACGAGTATTGCACCGTGCGCATCTCGAAGGCGACCGCCACGCGGCCCAACTGCGACGCGTTCGACTTCGAACTCATGTGGCGCTCGGGCGGGATGCCGATCGGGATTCTCGTCTACCAGGTGGGCCTCTAGGAATGGACCGAAGTGATCGACGGGCGGCTTGCAGGACAGCGAGAAGCGCGTGATCGTCTCGATGATCGAAAGCGGCACCTTGGCGTCGACGACGCTGCGCCCGGGCGACATCCTCACAAAGGTCAACGATACGCCCGTCTCGGGCAAACACGACGCGAAGAAGGCGAGTGCTCGCCGCCCCCTTCACCCCCACTCCCCTCGAGTTTGCAGCTGATCATCGACAGTGTGAACGCGAAGAATCGCGTGAAGCTGACCGTGGAGCGGGCCCAGTGCACGGACACGTGCAGCAGCACCTCGAAGACGGAGTCCATCACGTCGCCGGCCGTCACGCCCACCGCGACGTCGCCGGCCTCGCAGCTGGAGAAGAGCACCGCCGCGAAGATCACGCCGCCGGCCGCGCCCGCCGTCAACAAACTGCCGAACTTCGACTTGCCGCTGCCCGCCGACGTGCTGGCGATCCTGCAGAAGAACCGCACGTTCTTCCGTCAGCCGTGCGTGAATCCGCCCATCCTTCGCAACTCGGCGCCCAACCAGCCGGCCAACGGGAGCGGTACGCGACTCTCCTCCCTTCCTTCCTTCCGGATCATCCCGTTCGTTCAGGCTCGCACATCAACCTGCCGCTGGAGAACACGCCGCTGGACGAGCAGCAGATCGAGTTCGATCCCGGCCAGAAGGCCCTCCGCCCGACGCCCAAACGCGTGGGATCCGCCTGAACGCCCCCTCATTCCCTCTTTTCTTCCTGTGTTTGGGAGGGAACGGCGATAAACATTCCTTCTTTCAACCTCACTGCTTTGATCACGAAAGCAGGACAACACCCTCAAGTTCGTCCTCTCAAATACAAACATGAATCGAAAGGCGAGTGGTTTGCACAACAACAGTGGTTTTCGCGATCAAACGCCGTCGGTATCTGCGGGAATCAAATCAAGCCCTGACTCATGGAGACGTCGGCGAGAAGTGGCGTGATCACTGCGCGAGTCGCAACGAAGAAGAACAGGCCGAGCGAGACGGGGATCGGAAGGGCGGCGAGGCCCTTGCGAGACCTACAGATCATCAGCGAATCCACAGTCGATCCCTAAAAGAAGTATGAAGCAGAGCACCGAAGAAGCACCCACGATCAGGACGCCCACCTAGCAGCCGATCGCCGCATTCCAGTCGCCGCAAGTGCTCGCTTTCCCGACGAGCAGCGAGTAGAAAAGAAAATCCCCGAGCCCCAATTCCTGATGGTTTTCTTGCTTTGTGATTCCGTCCCTTCTCTCGTACGTGACGGTCGCTGCAACGAGGATTGAACGAGAGTGGCGGGAGAAACGAATTCAACTCACAACGGAACAGGGCTGAAATCTCCCCACCGGGATTGCACTTGTCGATTTCCTCCAGCAGTGAGGAAAATGCCCAAGGAGTGTACTCGACGAAGAAATCTACCAAGGAAGTGAAGATAATGAACGGCCAAACAATGAAACCGGGCAGCAGCTTGAGCGACCCGAGCGCCAACAGAGCGCTCAAGAGGATCATAGACGCTTGATGGAGGCGTTGAGGGACTTTCCAGAGAACGGCGAGCATCCCCACGAGCCCCACGTTCCAGGCCAGCAAGCCGAAGGTGATCGCGTCCACGACCAGATTGCAGCTCTTCAGCAACTCTCTGCAAACGAATCTGATGGTAAGCAAAGCAGAGGGCTCACCGCAAGTACACAGCAGTGAACGGCCCGCAAACCACGAAGTTCATAAAAAAGATCTCTCCGCCTTCATTCTGCAAATACAGCGAGAGAGGGACAAAATGCAAGGTGTTCGATGGAGTTACGTCGTATCGCCCAAAGATCCAGCCCGTGCTCATCAGCAGAAGGAGAACGAGGACCCACTTCCTGTAGAAGTCATCCGAAAGTCCACTGTAGAATCTAAGCGTCGTGCGCATGGCGGGTGATCAGCGTTTTCGTGCCCGAACTCACTCGAAATCAAGGTTGCGGGAAAATGAGTCGACTGTGTGAACATTGACGAGCACAAAGAGCATGCAGAGCGTAATCGGAACGATCAGGTTGATTTGGTGGGCTGCGTAGACGGGCAGCAATTCGATCCATTCCGACTGGCGGCCTAGAGACAAAGAAAAGGGTTAAACAAAGAGAAATACACACGTATAAGTCGCTTGATTTTATCCCGAGGGTCGTCCATTTGCCACTGATCGACAAGGAAAAGGCAAACGCGTCTAAATGAATATTTCACTTCCTAGCCATAGGTTTTTTCGACAACGTTCACAGAGCCTTTGCACAACGAGTCATAAAACGAGCGAGTGATGAGGAATGTGGAATGATGGCCGCTTTTCCGCCTTTACAACAATCACACTTTCACCTCCCACCTCCGCCTTTGTTTGATTAAGCGGGCATTTTGCCTCGCGGTCATTCGAGATGTGAGTGGGCACTTGTTTGGTGCATTCGGTCCGTTGCGTCCCAGTGGGGGTGCGCATTTCCGTTATTTTGTTGTCGAATTTGTTCGATGTTCTCCATCGACCAGTAGTTTTGTGGCCGCAGCCACAAGCTCGTCGGCGTCCACGATCAATGCGGTCTCCATTGTGTTGTTTTATTCGATTTGGAACCAAAGCAACGATCGGGGCGAAAGAAGTGACCACAAATGGGAGGGAGTATGTGGGTGAGATCTGAGGCCAACGGGCGGAAGTGGAAGAAGAACGACCTTTGATCTAGCGCTCTTCACTTCAAACGGAACGGATAGAAGTTTACGCGAACAATCCGGAGATTCGTAGATACAAACGGGTGGGGAGGAAGTCGGTTGAGGTCGGCGAACCCAAAGGAACGGAGCGAAAGGCGCGGCTTCACATCATGCCCGCCTTCCGAAGGTTCTTTTGGATGATCGTGTCCGTCACGCTTAACGGAAGAATGCTTAAAAGGCTTCAGATGGCCGCTTACCTGCTGATGACCATTTGAACTTGATTTGTGTCCGTTGCGCACGTCTGTAATCAATCGAAACAATCAACCCGCCTCTTGTGCCGCTCACCTCGTGAATGTAGAGCGTCTTCTTGTCCGGGTGTTGATTCAGCTCGTTGAACTTCATTTTGATGAACTGAACGGCCTCGTCGTAGTTCTGGCCCCCTGCAAGCAGCCACTCCTTCACTCTTCTTCGTCTTCCGCTCACCTTCGTAGTCGGGGAAGCAGGTCGTGATGTTCACTCGCTGGATTTTCTCCGCAAAGAGATCCTTTTTGTTCAAGAAGAGGATCATCGACGTGTTGATGAACCAAGAGCTGTTGCAGATCGACGAAAAGAGTTGCATCGACTCGACCATTCGGTTCTAAACGACCAGCGAGTGAGTGGGTGGACCGAATGAGCGGGGCAACGGACGGTGGTCTCGTCCTCGAAGAGCACTTGATCGTATTCGGAGATGGCGGAGATGAAGATGATCGACTGAAAGCAGAGGGATGAGGACTGCTCGAAATGCTTTTGGTTTGAACTCACCTCCACGTTCTGAAAACTCCATGTGGTGACGAGAAGACGAGTGAATTCGAGGAAATTCGAACGAGAATCGATGCAATGCGATCGATTGATCGATCAAATGAGTTGCACGAATCTCCGCCTCGAATCCCAGCGAATTCACTCGTCTTCCGCACTCACATCGAAGCAATGAATCCACTTGCGACGCTCCGATCGCTGGCCGCCCACGTCGAACACCCTGCAACGAGATCGCTTGTTCACTACGCGCTTGCTTCCCCTCACCGAAAGTCCAGGTCCTTGATCTTGAACTTGACTTCGACAACTGAAAACAAGCGAGCGGTCTCTCGTGTGCTTTCCGCCATCTCCCGTACCTCCAGTGGTGGCCACTCGGGAGTAGAGGATGTCCTGCTCGGTCGGCCGATAGCCGGGCTCGTGTAGTCGGGCCACCGAGTCGAGGAAGCTGCAAGCACGAGTGAATTGGAGGGAGAGGAGGGGACAGCGGACTATTTGGCGGAATCGTTCAGCTGGTACTCGCTTCGCATGTCGTACGCCTTCTTGACGCCCTTGTCGTTCCACAGCCGCTGCAGGGCTTTGGCCAGCTCGTCGGTGAAGGGCTGCTGCTCGTCGCCCGCCTCGCACACGCGGAAGACCGTCTGCTTGTCGGCCTGCAAGTACCGGCCGGTTAATCCCGCTCGAAGGAGAAGTGGACGGACTTCTCGACTGGAGTCCTCCAGCGGGATGTGCAGCACGTTGTCCATTGCGCGCAGGATGGCGGCCATCGAGGTGACCGTGTTGCTGTACACAACTGCCTTCCGCTCGGCGATCTCCTCCTCCGTGAAGCCGTTGCTGTGGAGGATCTGCATTTGTTTGAGGACGGTCGACTTTCCGCATTCTCCCGCTCCTGCAATCCATCCATTCGTTCGTTCATTGTTCTGCGACTTCCGGGCGCTGTCGAAATGCCCGACAGATTTCCGCACTCCGTTCACACGCCCCCACCACTTTCCCTCGCACTCCGCGGCCGGCCGACCGAACGGAACACGGGGTTTGTGTTGCGATCGACGACCAAAGGCCACTTGCCGCCGTTCCCCGAAACGCACCCAACAGAAGGAGTTTGATGATCGAACTGGCGGCCCGCTTGTCCTGATTCAGCTGCTTCTCGATGGCGCGACTCTTGGACATCTGCTCCCGCACTTCTTCGCTCTGACAAGAGGAGGTGAGGGCGCCCATCGTGCAGGGCGGTCGTTCGGCTCGCTCCCGGTCGCTCCCGTTTGCTTCGAATGGACGAGTGAAGAAGGAGGACCTGAAGGGAAGGAGGTGAGTTGACCGTAAGAAACGAGGGACTCTCGAACGCGCACACAAATGAAGAGGTGGGTAATCCCTGCACCGAACCCAGCGGAACTCCCGCCCACCGTCGGTCGGGTCGAGAACAAACGGATTAGTCGGTCTGACCGCCCGCAATCCATCGATTGGCCGTGAAGAAATCAACGGAAGGTGACTCGGGGGCAAAAAACGCGAATAGCCGCCGGATTTCTTCGGCGTCCGTCTTCCGGCCGGCCGTCTAACGAGCTCATTGATGAAACGAGACCCCGCGGGCCACCGGCCGACCTTCCGCCCATTCATTCGATTCACGCATTCATTCCGTTTCGTTCGGAAACAACTGCACACGAAAGCCGGCGGCCGGCCGGAGGTGCTGCGGGGATTGCGGTCGACATCGCCGATTGGGCCTTCCGCCGCGAATAAACCCGACAATTAAATGCCGGCCGGCCTTCGGCGGGCGAACAAACGAGGCGGCCGGGAGAAACACGTGGACACTCACTCGTCTCGTGTACACACACCTTCGCGCCCGCCTCACTCACTCCCGAAACTCCAGCGAACTACAAAGCGGAAGGATCCTGGCCGTTTCCCGCGACTTGACCCAATTACCCGCCCGCCCAGCTGACGGCCGCCTTCAGCCCACTGATGGAGAAGCAGGAAGGTGATTAGAACCTCACAATGAATGAGTGAGGGAGTTCTTTTGTAGTTCAGGAGTTGCGTTCCAGGTACGACACAATACAAACCACGACTCACTAAGTGAGTGAGTGGGTCTTTCGTAAAGAAGAAGACAAGATGTTGGTCGCGAGGCGAGTGGAAGGAAGAAGCAATGAGTTCTGCGTACCGCCGAGATCCCCACCGATTGCCTTCGGTCGCTAATCCGGCGATGAAGAAATGGGTAAACGGATGAATGGACGGGCGGATGAAGAGGATCACGAGTGCGGGACAATCAAACGGTAAGTAAAGCAATTAACACCCGCAATCCATCCGTCGGCCAACCCACCAGTCGACCGGCTGCCGTCAAATCCCCCGGTCGACGGAAACGAGGCCGCCAGCCGGCCGGATTACCTGCGAGTTGGGGCCGCTTGTTGGGCACGCACAATAATTAGGAGGACCATTGGCAGGCAGACATCGTGACCGACCGGCCGCATTCGGCAATCGGAAGGCGTGTGGAGAAAAAGCGAACCGAAAGCACGAAATTCGAAGTTCGCCCGCTTCCATTCGGCTAATGACTTCGAACCTCGCGGCCCAACCGACCGACCGGCGCACACGAGTCGGTGGGTGCCGTGAGTGAGGCCGTGGGAATGTCGGAGGTAGTCGGCGAGGTCGTTCGGCAACCGAATGGGCCGCCGCGAGTTCCTCCTCCTGGCCGACCGGCACGCAATCAGCGGCAGCCAGCCGGCCGGTCGGTGGGCAGGAGTGTTCTCGACCGTCGATTGAATGGGCGAGTAATTACGAACGGGGGCTGCACGGCAAAAAACGACTCTTGAAATGCGAAC
Source organism: Aphelenchoides fujianensis (assembly GCA_024699865.1). NCBI lineage: Eukaryota > Metazoa > Nematoda > Chromadorea > Rhabditida > Aphelenchoididae > Aphelenchoides > Aphelenchoides fujianensis. The sequence continues at coordinate 15,693 of JAMPIO010000283.1, forward strand.
ATTCACGTACGAACGAACGAGAAAGGAGGTGCTGGAAACCGGCGAGAAACGAGTGGCCTGACCTGTGTTCAGCTCGAATCCCGACGGAATCCGCAAAGAAACAGAAGGGTGTCCAGTTCGAAACGAAGCAATTGGGATCGAACTCATTCGAAAGCAATCAACAAACACCTTCCGCTCCCCTCGGGGCGGCGTCCCTCGACGATCCGACGGGAGGCCGCCGACCGGCCGGAAATTTCGGCTGCCGCCCACTTCGGCGCCCAAACAATCGACCTCGTTAGCCGCCCGCCCTCGAGCACAATCGGGCAATTAGCGGCGGCAGAAAGAAGCGAGAACAGAAAGCAGAAGAGCGCGGATTGTTGGCGGGCAGGTCGAGTAATTGAGTGCGCGTTTAATTCGAGCACTGCACACGTGTTCGTTCCAGCAGCAGCGAACAGCCGTACGGTACGCGAAACGAAAGAACGCCGTCGGCCGGGCGGTTCGTGACGTCAAAGCGGAATGAAAGGAAACCCAAACGAGTGTCGATGGTCGTTCTCGAATGAGCGAAGCACGCGCACGCACCTCGGGCCGATTGTTCCCGATTGCCGGCGGCCAGACCGAAAACAACGCCCGGCCGTCGGCGGACAATCGGGGCGCCGAGTTCGAACGCGATGGTCGGGGGCACGCACGCACACGAACGCAAAGTGCACATTTCCGGCGACAGACAACCTTAAGCTCCGCCGATTGAGTAATTGCTCCGCGATTGCCGCGATGGTCGAAAGGCCACGATTCGCACTCCCGACCGCCCTTCTCCGCCGTTTGGTCGGCGGGAGATCAAAAGCACCGAGAAATGTGCGGGAAGTGATTAGACGCGTGTACTCGACGGCCGAGAACAAACGAACAAATGTACTTACAAGCAGGGCAACAACGAAGAGAACACTTGAGAAACAAAGGCGAGTGATCGCACGAATCCGAAGATCACTTCTTTCGGCGCGCTCCCGCCTCTCACTCATTTCTTTTCTTTCTCGTCCGGCTGTCGCTGCTAATTGAAGTCCTGTAGCGCAGCCGTTCGGCCGCCCGCCACCGCAACCCACGACAATCCGCGCCCGTCGGCCACTCCAGCGTTCCGCCGCCCGTCCGCCAACTCGGCCGGCGGCTCGCGGTCGTCGGCGAAAAAACGGAACTCAATCGAGTGTCGTTGTCATGGAGCGCATTAATTCAGCGCCGAAAGAAGTGAGAAGGCAGGCGTGGAGAAAAACCCGCGCTTTTACCCAACGGTTACCCACGAGCGCCGCCGGCCGCTCCGCTCGACTCCTTCGACTTTCTCGCTTGTCGCCGCCCGTCCGGAAAGCCGCCCGGCAGTCGGGAGATGAGCGAACGGATCGTGTGTGTCATCGGCAGGAGCAGAGATCAACGAAGTGGGTACAAAAGACGGACGAAAGAGCACTCCGCTCTCCCGCTCTCCCGCCTCCAACCCAAACGACTTCCGCCGGCCGCCTTCTGTCGCCTGCGAAACGCAATTCCGACGGCCAAATGACGACAATTCGGCGGGATTTGGCGCCAATAAACATGATTGATTCGCGCTCCTCGACGAACACGAGGCCCGCAACGAGCGGGCGTCGCGGAAGTGGCAGCTGCAAATTCACGGATTCCAGGAAGGCACGCTGTTTTCTCGGACTTTCAGAGAACACAAAGCAATGAGCAGTTGTAAGAGAAAGGCGCCTTGAGAAACACAAGAGAAAGATCTTGGACTCGTTGAAAAGTTCGAAGACTATTGAGAAACGATCGTGCCGCTCTTTCGCCTTCAGCTGGAAGTTACGACCTTCCATTTAATTCAGCAACTAGACTACACGTACTTTCTTTGCGTTGCTGCACAAACACCGCAGAAACGAGTGATCAGTCAAGTCACTTTTATTTGAAGACCAAAGCAATAAAAGAGCTTCCTTTCTCTAGTTATTCTAAGCAGAAAGATTCGTTTGTTGCTCATCTCTGCACACAAATAGCCGACACAACGAGCGTACGACCATTAGTTTTCTTCAGGCCTGCACAGCGGTCGTTTTCTTTGTGTGACTAATGAACGCAAACGACGAGTTTCACTCATAATTGCGCCGATCAACGGTTTCCTTCGCTCCGTCCGCCCGCTTCCGTTTCGTATGGAAAACGAAAGGAAGACGGCGGGCGGTCGAAATTTGCGAACTTTTCGAGGGGGGGCGCCGTTAGGTCAGTTCGAGGGCGGGGGGAGGAGCAATAAAACAAGCGATCCGATCCACTTGTCGCTCGCCGCCGCCCGCCTTTCTTCTCCCTCACGCACTCCACTCACTCCTCGCCCACCTACCGATCGGGCGGGTGTTTGAATTAGGGAGCGGCGCAACAAAACGGAAACAAAACGCCGCTGACCGCTTCAGGATCGCCGAGGGCGGGCGAGCGGGTCGTTTGCAAATTGACTTTTCGGTTCGCCGGTGCGTGTACAACGCGCTCGTGAACTCCAGCCAGCCGGTCGGCTTGCCGGTAGGTGGGCGACTGTTCCGATCGGGCGCAAAGAAGCCGGCCGGTCGTCCCCTTCGTTCGCCGAATGGCCGCCCGGATCGTCGTGGCCGAGGCGAAGGGCGGGCATTTCGTATTCATTGATGTGTGGCGGGGATCTTTCCTTTGTTTCGTGCGGTGAGCGTTTTATTCCGCTCGCCTTTCGTCGTCCGTTTGTTCAAACTCCTCCCGCAATTAACCTTTGGATTGCCGGGGCGTCGTTGTACGAATTCGGGACAAAAGCGGTCCGATCGGCTGCTTTCTGCTGATTGCCACGCGGCCAACAGCCGTTTGTTCTTGCGAGAAGAGAGAACATTTCTCATTCGCGAAAGGAAGGAAGTTGGAGGCCGTTTGGAGCCGCGAATTTATGGGCGTCTTGGGGCCGTTGCGGGGAGGAGCGTCATGCATCTCGAATTCCTTCGGGTCCGATCCCACGGTTGCTTTTGACCCGCCCGCTGATTGCCTCCCCGAACTGCCGCTATTTTCGAACACTCCACATGGACTCTTGCTCCCCCGAACACACGTGTTCTCTCCAGAATATAAGAAGAATCAGGCCGGTTCCTTGCGGTCGTTAAGCGGTCGCTCACTATTGTCGTTTGATTGACGTGAATTTAATTGGATTCCTTCGATCACTCGTTCCCTCGCTCGATCTTTCGGTTGTTCAGCTGATGGCTTCCGTCGAGCAGTCGAATCGATGAGAAGAAGACGGCGCGGAATGTTCGGCCTCCTGAACGTCCTCCTGGCCGCCGTCTTGGCGCCGCAAAAGACGGCGGTCGACGTGAAGACGACCGCAAAGACGGTGGAGCGGGGCGTTGGCGTCTGTCAGGTGAGTTCTCTTCGATTCATCCCCTCACTCGGTGGCTTGCAGCTCCCGTTGGCCGTCGGCAACTGCAGTCGAGAGTTCCCTCGTTTCTACTTTAATGCGGACGTCGGCATGTGCTTTCGTTTCACCTACAGCGGCTGCGGAGGGAACGGCAATCGGTGGGTGCCCTAAAAGAAGCCGCTCACTCCCCGCTGATTGCAGCTTTGTGACCAAAGAGCAGTGCCATCAACGCTGCGACAAGAACTGGAGGCCCGGCCGGACGAAAATCACCGCCACCTTCAGCGGTTCGTTCTTCTCTTCCGCCCAGCTTGATCCCCGCTTCAGATTCGGGAGTCTTCACCGACGCTGACTGTGCGGAGTGCAAGAGGGGAGGTGGAGCGTGCGTGAAGAACGCGTGCCACTGCAAGAAAGGCTTCGAACTCGTCAACAAGCGATGCGTTGGTGCGTGAGAAAGCTCCAAGCAACTAGTGATCCCCCCCGATTGCAGACATCGACGAGTGTTCGTGGGAAAACTGCCCGCTTAATTCCGTTTGCAAGAACACGCCGGGCTCCTTTCGATGCGAGTGCCAACTTGGCTTTGCGGGCAGCGGGCGGAATTGCACGAAGGATCCCCGTGCGCCCTTCTTTCCAGCCTCAGCTTTATTCTATCGTTCCAGGAGTGTGCCAAGAGCCGTTCGACTCGCGATACGAAGGACAATGCACGAATTCCGCGGAAAACCCATGGGAAATCCGCTTCTTCTTCAACGCGCGCCGTTCGGTTTGCCAGCGCTTCTGGTGGGCGCGGTGCGCGTTCCCGGAGAGCAACAACTTCTTCAACGACGTCCAATCGTGCGAGGCCGTTTGTGGCCGCAAAGAAGAACGAAAGAAGGAGCTGGAAGCCGCGGCAACTTCAACGACGCCCGCCCCGGCCGATTCGCTCCAAGAAATGTTCGCGACGACGACGATTGTGAACGAGGAGACGTCGTAAGTTCTCCTCGCTCATCCCTTTCGTCCACTCCAGCTTGCAGCCTCCCCGAGTTGTGCCTGGAGCGGTTCGACGAACGTCGCCGCCGCCCGTGCGCCGCAAAGCCGGAGTGGCGATCGAGGTGGTTTTTCGACCACCGCGCACGGCGTTGCGGTTTGTTTTGGTTCGACGAGCACTGTGCGAGAAATGGAACGTACACGTCGCGGAACGTCTTCGTGCACGAGTCGACGTGCAAGCGAGCCTGCGAGGGCGTGAACGTCGACCGGAACACGCGCCTCCAGCTGCCGCCCGAACACCCGCATCGCCCGCATCAACACCCACCGTTCACCACTCCTTCGACCCCTCCTTCGACTTCGACGCCCTCCTCGGCCCCGTTGGCGACTCCAGTGCCCACTTTGGCGACGATCCCGCCGATCGTCCGACCGCCCGCCTCGTCCAAGAAGACGGTCGGCGTGATCCAAGCGATGTTCACGCACGTTCAAACGACCTCGAGAGCGCCGTTGAGCGGCAACGAGATCGACGAGGAGCCCACCGGCCGCCCGCTGGATTCCGTCGACCTCGGGGCGAGGGCGAACGTCGCGGTCGACTCGAAGCAGTGGAACACGATCGTTGCGGACGGCCGGGAAGAGGCAACACTCCTTTAATTTGCTTTAACCATCTCTTTGTTCAGGCTGATCACTCGCTGGACATCCCCGCCGACTGCCTGCAGCCCTTCGACCGCAATTTGAGCCGCTCGTGCTCGGGCGGAGCGTCCCCGTGGCGGCCGCGTTTCTACTACGACCCAAAGGCGGGCTGCCGACAATACTGGAGTGACGGCTGCAAGTCGACGAGCAAGAACGACTTCGAAGATCTTCGCTCGTGCCAATGGCAGTGTGAACGGCGGACGTTGCGGTCGGAAGCCAGTGAGTTCTCTCTTCTTCTCTCTTTACACTCTCGCAGGCCACTGCTTGGACGAGTTCGACAAGGCGTACTTGGACAGCTGCCGCGACGGTCGCTTCGAAATCCGCTACTTTTTCAATCACGAGCGAAAGGAGTGCGAACTCTTCTACTGGGGCGGGTGCTCGTCGAAGTCCCGCAACTTCTTCGATTCGTACGGCACGTGCAACGAGCTCTGCTCCACGGCCAGCCGGTACACCACCAGTTCGTTCAAACACTCACAATCAAGTGCAATCATTGGGTGATTGCAGAAGCCTGCCTGCAACCGTTCGATCCCGTGTACCGCGACTCGTGCGATCGGACGGGCGCCTTCGCCCAGTACTACTTTTTCGATCAATTATCTCGGTCTTGTCGGATGTTCTGGTTTGGCAACTGCCCGTTCGTTCTCCTCTACAGACTAATCGAAGTAAAAAAGGATTGTTGCAGCGGGAAGAGCGAGAACATCTTCCCCGACCGCCGGACGTGTGAGTGGCTGTGCGAAACGAAGCGAGAGCAAAAGCTGCCGAGTACTCACTACATCTCCTTTTTCTCTACGTGTGTGTGCTTTAGGCCATTGCCTCGACCGCTTCGACGAGAGCTACCGGAAGCCCTGCAATCGCGGCGCCTGGCAAAAGCGGTGGTTCTTTCAACACGAGAGCGGCCAGTGCAAATGCAAGCCTTTAAGTTGCTCTCTTGTTCTAATCGAGTCTTGTTTCAGCTTTCTGGTGAGTTGGTTGATCGATGCCCACCCGTCAATGTCTTCTTCAGGTACGACGGCTGTCTGGGCCAATCGCAGAACATCTTCGTCCAGGAAGAAGATTGCAAGCAGTTGTGCGAACTTCCAGGCGAGCTTACCATCACTCAACTTATTTACCTCCGCTTGTTGAAGGTCTCCCAACCGAGGCGACTCCCGAGGCGATCGCCGAAGTGTCAGCCGAAGAGAAGGAGACACACCGCTGCTTTGAGCCGCTGTCTGTAGGCAACTGCTCCCACCGGTTAGTTCCCTGCACTTAATTGATCGATCAATTCACGCAATTGAAGACTGCCTGCCTACTTCTACAACGTAGAGAGTCGCCGCTGCGAGCCGTTCGCGTTCTCAGGCTGCAAAGGCAACGGAAATCGCTGGCTGACGTTGAGTCAGTGCGAGAGCACGTGCGGTCGCTTCAAAGGAGTGAAACGTCAGCACTCTTTAGCTTCAAGTCAATCCCTTCACTTGATTGCAGCCCAACAACTCCGCTGCTTCCAACCGCTGAGTGCGGGCTTCGGGCGGCAGAACGTCTCGTGCATTCGATCGGCGGGCTACCGCTTTTATTACAACAAGCAATACGGTTGGTAGATGGAAAAGATGATTGTTGTATTCATTGGATTCTTCAGGGAAGTGCGCCCGCTTTTGGTTTCTCGGATGCGGAGGCAACGAGAACAAATTCGAGGACTTCGCTTCCTGCCAGTCAACGTGCCAGCTGTCGGCCGCTGTCGACGAGCAGAAGCCGCTTACCGGTGGGCACACACACGATCTGATCGAGCTAATTGCCCGCCGTTCAGCCTGCTTCCTGGAGACCGACGAGGGCGAGTGCCCCGACCGGAACGAGACGAAACGAGCGCAGAAGTTCGCGTACGACAGCGCGGCCCGCAAGTGCGTCTCGTTCGAGTGGGCCGGCTGCGGAGGCAACGCGAATCGCTTCGACGACGAAGAGGCGTGCGTCCGGCATTGCGGAGCGCTGAAGACGCCCAATTCCATCGGTTCGTTTCGTTAAGAGCAATGAAGACGGGCGTTCTTTCAGGTCAATGCGCTCATCCGCCGGACAGCGGGCCTTCGAATTTCCTCCGCAACCAATGGTTCTTCAACCTGACGAGTGGCGTTTGCGAGCAGTTCCTGTACGGCGGCAATGGTTCGTCTCGACTCTCCATTCCTCATTCAATGGTTCGTTTAGGCGGCAACCCGAATCGCTTCAATTCGTTCGAGTTGTGCATGGTCACCTGCCAAGTGCCGGACGCAGGTGAGACGAGGGATTAACACGACTGGAACCGCCTAATCCACTCGAACTAACCGCTTCTCCGACTAACCCGTTTGTTCAACGTTTAGCTCCAACTCCTACAGATATCTGCTTGGACCGTTTGGATCGTGGAAATTGGTGCGAGGCGATGAGGTGGGTGCCCAAGTGTGTGCCTGGACTAATAGACCACCTTCTGAAGCAATCGTTATTACTACAGCCCGAAGACGAAGACCTGCAAAGGTTTTCATTACACCGGCTGCGGAAAGTCAAGGAACAAGTGGGCGCTTTTACTAAACTCTTCATTCATTTGTTGTTTGCAGCTTCAAATATCTCGAGGATTGCGAGGACGTGTGAGTTCTTCCAATTGTCGCTTCATTCTGCTCGTTCAGTTGCATCCACCGAAGACGGCCGTCTTCTCTGCTCACCGATGCGAGCGACACGCCGCCGCCGACCTCCGGAGCGGGCGGGGCGGAGGTCAAATGTACGCACTCGCTTCTTCTTCTTTCATCCGAAGATTGCAGACGCTGGCGTGAAGCCATCGGAGCGGCCGGAGCCCGAGCAGCACATCATTCTCGTGGAGGACGGGCAACGCTACCTGAAGTCCGATGGGCAATGGTTTGCAGGAGAGGAATGAGTGACTGTTGACCGCTTCGTTGCAGGCTGGACTACGGCAGTTGTCTGGGCTTTCGCTACAACATCAGCGGGGAGTTCACGCGTCTGAAGAGTTTTGTGTGCTTGATGGAAGAAGGCGGAACGTGCGAAGTGCAGGTGGGTGGACAGTGGAGAAGAAAGCGGAGGAATGAGGCCGCTTGTAGACGCTGGGGAGCACGAACGGCGAGGAGCGCTGCTTCATGTCGCGGCCGTGGATGCACGGCCGGCATTTCTACTCGCAGTTCTTCTCCATCCAACGCCGCCCGTGGAGGTGGACGCCGGAGACGCGTCGTCGGCCGACCGCCCGCGAAGCCGCCGCCTCGTTGCTCATTTTGCCGAACGACTGCTCGTCCATCTGCTGACCGCCCGCCCGCCTGCTGACCGCCCGCTCGCCCCGGCTTGTCGCCCGAACGCCCGTGTGCCCACCGGTTGTCCCCCACGAATTCTATTCGCCTGCCGTCCGTTGATCTCCGTCCACTCTTCTCTTCTTTTCGCGCACTGCCAAGTGTTGTTGGAATGAAACGCGTGATTGCATCGACCGCTAATTGGATTCGAGCCGCCCGCCCGCGCACTCCCGACCGACCGCATCCTCTCGTTCACTTTCGCTCGTGCCCTGCGGGGTCAAACGTCCGTTGAAGCGGAGGGGGTGCCGACGGGCGGGCGGATTACTCAACTCGTCTTCTTGTCGCCACAAACCAGTCGGACGGAAACGGCGCCGCCGCCACAACAAACGGGCTCTCGATGTCGCAATTGATGGCGACAAGGCGAGGACGGCGAGAAACATCGAATCACAACTATCTTACTGAAACTGTAGTCGATCCTCAAGCAAGTAGAAAGCGGTATGATGAAAATCGCACTCATCTCACCGATGACCAATGCCCGCCCGCCAGGCCGGAAGTCGCAATCGCTCATCTTCGCGCCCGCCGCCGTCTGGACGACCGACGGCTGCCGAAAGAAGGGCATGAGTGATTGCGCGAATCAAGCGATTGGAGCGGAAGTCTCGCGATTGCTCAAGGCTTGCTCGATTCTTGCTCACGCGAACGTGGGATAAAGTCGACAGTAAATGCAGCTACTTCCCCGTTCTTTTCTTGTAAATCGAACAACCGTTGCGTGATGCCGCAATCGTATCGTCTTCGTCTTCTACCGATCGACAGCGTCTGCCGAGGCGAGGCGGCGGACGCGTGTCGTCATTTCGCACTTTCACTCCCGCCTCGTCTCGCCGCGGGCGGTCGGCGGCGCCCATCACTCCGACGCAACGTTTCGGAGCGGGCGGCGGAGACAAAAGGGAGGAAGCGGCGATCATTAATGAGTGAATGAGTGAGTGAGTGGACGATGCCGAATGACCCTTGCGGACGGCGGCAGAGGAGACGATCGAGCGGGCGGAAAGCGGTTTCGAAGCCGCGTGGACGGAAGAGAGTGCGCCGAGTGGGAGGAAACCCACCCCTCCGCTCCTCGCGCTGCTCCCGCCCTCCGCCCCGGCGGACCGACCAATCCGATCATCAATCCTCGGGCATCCTCTCGGCGCGCGATGAAACGAGTATAAAACGAGGCGGCGGATGACTGGGGAATCATTTCGTTTTCTCCTCCAACGATGCTGAAGATCGCCGTCTTGTGTTTGGTGGGCGCGTCCCTCTCGCAGGCCTTCTTGTTCCCGCCGGCCGCTGGAGGCGGTGGTGGTGAGTCCTCCGTGTTCTCGTGCTCTGGTTGACTTTCGACCTTCGTTGCAGGCTGCTGCGCCCCGCCGCCCGCCCCCTGCTGCCAACCCGCTCCGATCGTCGGTTGCGGAGGTTCGTTTTCCACCTTCTTTTGTCAGTTAACTGTGGCTATTTGAAGGCTGCGGAGGAGGAGCCGTCGGCGGCTACTCGGGCGGTGCTTCGTCTTATGGTTCGAGCTACGCGCAACCGTCCTACTCGCAGCAACAATCGTACGCCCAACCCCAGCAATCGTGGGCCCCGCAACAATCGGCGGGCGGTTATGCGACCGCGCCCCAAATCGGAGGAGGCGGTGGTGAGCGTCCAGAGACCTTCTAGATGTTCTAACCTCTTCTTTTTGCAGGATACTCGGGCGGTGGCGCCTCCTACGCGTCGGCTCCGATCGGCGGCGGCCAGGTGGGCGGCGGCTATCAAGCGGGCCCGTCGCTGAGCCTTCCGATTGCCGGAGGACAACAAGGCGGCTCTTACGCTCAAGGCGGCGCGATTGGCGGAGGATTTGGCGGCCAACAGGGTGGAGCGTCGTACGCGCAGGGCGGTCAGGCGATCGGCGGGCAGCAGGGCGGCTATCAACAGGGTGGAGCTGGAGGCGCGTCTTACGGTCGGTGCTCTCGGTCGGTGCTTTCTTGATCACGCCTTTATTTCAGCTCAAGGCGGACAGGGAGGAGTCGGCGGTGGAGTCGGTGGAGGACAGGGCGGCTACGCGCAGGGCGGCCAGCAGCGTAAGGGAAGTGCAACAAATCATTGACACTTGCTTGTTGCAGAAGGCGGAGCCGTCGAGCAGCAGCAGGGCGGCCAGTACAACCAAGGACCCGCTCCGGCCGCTCCCGAACAACCCGCTCCCGAGCAGGCCTACCAGGAGCAGCAACAGCAGCAGCCCGTTGAGGCGCCGGCCGCTTCGTCGACCGCCGCTCCGGCTCCCGCCCCGCAGGAGGAGGAGCACGCCGCCTACGAGGACGTGAGCGCCGACCACGAGCAGAAGGCCGAGGGCCAGAACTACGGCGGACAGGAGGCGGCCGCCCAGTCGACCTCGGAGAACACCCGCCAGGGCTACAACGCGAAGGCCAAGGCCGCGAAGACCGCCGAAGTGGACACGGACGTCAAGTGCAACAACGAGATCATGAAGAAGTACCTCGTCGAGCTGATCAGCGACAAGCCGGCCGAAGCCAAGCGAGCGATCCAGAAGGCGATCTCCGCCGAGCTGGGCGGCCGCATCGACGTCGTCTGCTCGCAGAACGTCTTCTCTTTCCTTGTGAACAGCGACAAATTCTGCGAGCACAGCGACAAGGGTTCGTTCGCACTGCACTCGGTTGCCCTCATTCCATTCGATGATTTCAGGAGTCACGTGCCTCGCCTACGCTCAACTCTAAGCAATCTTCGTAACGAATCGTCTCGAGCACTCTTCCGCTCACAATCAGTATCGACTAAAAACCATTGAATCCCCCTTCTTTTTTTCTGTATCACCCCACCTCCCCCCACTCTTTTGTTGTGCAATGCCGTTTATAATAAACAGAGACACGTGAACAAGTCTTGAACAGTCGATTACGGTAAGCAAAAGACGAGGATTCAAACGGAAACGATCGCTTTCATCGGTTGCGGCGGGCAGATGTTTCGACTTCCGCTCGCTCAGTCGACGGCTTTTCGAAGCAGACGGGTGCGAGAAACCGGTTCGTGATCCTACCTCGCGGCGATCCTGTTCACCGCCCTCGCCGACCACAAAGAAGAAGCCACTCCTCACTCACCCACCAGCCACCAGTCGGGCGCCGCCATCAATCCCAATTAATGCGGCGGCATCCCGAGCGGGCGGGCGCGCGGATTGCAATCGAAGGAGCGACCGCAAACACCCGCTCGGATTTATCACTCGGCATTGCGTCTGGAAGACGCGCAAGCGATCGCCGCGGATTGTGACGTCGTTCGTTTGATTTCGCCCGCCAAAAGTCGCCCGTTTTATTCGCGAAACAACAGAGGAATCAACGGAGAGCTCTGCGCTTTGTGTGCTGCTCGTACAAGCGCCGTAAATACTCGCCTACAAAATAGGAGCCGTACGGAGAGACGTGGTGCTCGTCAACCCAAAAGGAGATCCCTCGACTGTCGGCCGTCGCGCAAAAGTCGTCCGTGGAGCACCAGACGGCCGTCCAGTCGGCGAGGACGCACTTCACGCACTCCACGAGCTGCAGGCGTCTTCGCATCGCGGGCATGAACTCCAGTTGTTTCTGCAATCCGTCCATTTGATTAGAGGGAATGAAAGATGGAAGGAGTACAGCCAACGGATCGCCCAGCCGCTCCACTCGTTGCCCCTCGTGCAGCAGAAGCTGGACCGTCTTCATCGGCTGCCATTGGAAGAAGAGATTCACGCCCGAAACGACGACCATCTCCCGAGCAATCGAACTCAGATTGCTGTAGAAGGATTTAAGCGAAGAGAACATAGGATCCGATCGTTGAACGCCGCTCAACGGTTGCTCTGCGCGGCTGTCGAATCTAAAGGAAAAGAAAAAACTGATGAATTGAAATAACGGTGGTCCGCACGCGAAGAGCGTCAGGATGACGTCGATTCGAGTGTTCCACCCGCGTAGAGCGGCAATGAGCTCCGAAGAGAACTGCACGCACTTCTTTGCGCTGATCTGCAAAATTTTGTGGAATGCAAGTTGCCAATCTCTCGTTGAACCTCTTCGCTGCTCCGCAGTTGTATTTCAAACGGTAAGGGGACACAACCCGGGCGGGCGACGAGCGTCAAACGAGCGAAGACGTCCCGAAAGTGGTAGGCAATCCCCAACAGGGCATAGTGGGCGTGTGAGTTGCCGATCACGACGATCTCTTTCGTTCCTCGGCCCTGCAACACAAGAAGTCGCATGCTGGCCTTCTCGCACTCACTTGCAGATGGCAGACGTAACCTTCGGAAAGATTCGAGACCTTGTGGCTGGAGGGCAGCGCGTGAGTGACGTTCGTGCACGGGCCCACGTGTTGAATGAAATCGAGTGCTTCCTGGTTGATCCGAAAGGCTTCCGTTGGGTCGAAAGCGGTCGGTTGCTCGCGGGTTTCCCACAGCGTCTCGACTTCCGCCACAAAGCCCGCGTACGTTAACGCTTTCCTTGGTGGCTGCAGAAACGATTGGAATGAATTGAAGGAATCGGAAGACGAACAGGATCCAAGTGGAGGGCGGATTTCCACAGGAAGAAGACGAGAAAGCCGTTGAGGACGCACAAAGTGGCCAGCAGCGAAAGGAGGGTCCTCCAGTCGACCACGAACGCCCGCACTCGTTCGAACGCCCGTTCGACGAGAAATCCGAGCAGAATCGAGCAGGTGAGCAGCAAGAGTCCATCTAAACCCTCTTTTTGCACTACGGAGAACATCAAACTCACCAAATGAGGAAGGCGTGATGCCGGCCTCGTAAGTGTCTCCAAACAAATGTCGATGGAAGGCGAAGAGCGGCCAGTGCACCAGATAAACCGAGTAGGAACTGCCGCCCAGCCAGCCGGCCACTCGGTTCGTGAGCAGAAGATTGGAGTGGGATGGGCGTGCAAGGAGATGAGCAGTGAGGAGCGTGACCAGGAGCCGTTGGAGTTGAACACAAAAGCAGAAGTTCCAGCACAATCCAGCGATCAAAACGAACGCCGGCAGGTTGTCCGCAATCGTCCGCATTCCTTTTGTCAACCGAATCCTCCCGTTCGATCGGAAGAAGGCGAGTGGCGGTTGGTCGGCTCCCAGACGAGGGGCGAATCCAACTGCGAACTGCCAAAGGCGAGCGGCAAGCGGCATGTGGGCGGCGTCGCCCTTCGCCGCCCATTGGAAACCGAGCGACCACCCGCCGATCACCAACAGCACGAGCCAGCGACCGTTGGCCCGTTTCCGATGGGCGAACTCCAGCAGAACGAACAGCAGCGGAGCCAGCGCGTAGAACTGCAGCTCGACGGCCAGCGACCACGTGTGCACGAAGAAGCGGGTGTTCGAGTGCTGAAATCCCTCGGTTTCATTCGACCACTCATTTATTGGACAAACCAGATCGAAGTACTCCCGCTTTCGTTCATTCGGTCGATTGGAAACGAGGAACAAGGCGGGGATCGCCTCGTCAATCGCCTCCTCGAAATCGAACGGCGAGACCACGAGCCCGACCGCCAGCAGGACGACGAGGAGGACCGCGTAGTACGTGGGCAGAATTCGTGCCATTCGGTTGAAATAAAACGCGGAGAGCGGCGGCCAGCTCGTCGGCTTCCGTTTGCACATGCCCGTGCAAATGAGGAAGCCGGAGATCACGAAGAAGCTGCAAGAAAGGAGAGGAACGGATGAATGAGAGCACTCACACATCGACGCCCAAATAGCCGACCGGAAAGCTCAGCGGCCACAGGTGGAAGAGAAGAACTGCGGCGATGGCCACGGCTCGCAGTCCCTGGATGTCCGCCCGAAAGCCGTCTAAAATCAACGGTTAGAATGGTGGAAAACTGGAAAGGCTTACGATTGGACGCCTGGCCTTGTGGTGGAGTGGGCAGCGAACAAGCGGGTAGTTCCTTATTTCACGAAAAATTTCTTCGAACTACCCGTCGGAAAGACGGACAAAGAAAAGTTTGCCCAGTCTGGCCACACGGAAAGAAAGCGGCTAGAGCGGCAACGCCCATCGGTTGATCTCCCAGTCCAAACACTCCGCTCCTTCTTTCGGATCGGAGGGGTAAGTGGGCGAGGGGGGAATTGTCCCTCCCTATGCCCACGTATTTCAGTTCAATAGAAAGTTTATTCTTGGGTTCGCTTCACAACGATCATTGGTTGCGACCATAGTTCGTAAATGTCTTCGGAGTTCAGCACAAGTTGCAGGACCTAAAAGCACGAAAATTGAGTGATTCATTCAATAAAACGAGTGACTCACCGCCCACACGACTTTCGTTTGAATTCCGCCCGGAAGTTGGGCGATCCGCAGAAACCCTTGGCGATCCACTTGGCACACCTGAAACCGGCGAAGGAATGATGAATGAACGAGTGAAAGAGGTAACTCACGCTTGGGCGTCTTCGTCACGACAAGTTCGCATTCGATTGGGCGCTTCTTTGGCGGGTAAATTTCTCGCCTTCGGCTTCGATCTGGTCGCTGGCTTCCGTTTCGGTTGGTTCTTCGGAATGCCTCTCGGTTTGATGCCCAGTTGGCCTTTGAGGGCGGCCAGCGGATCCTTCGATTTGTTCTTCCGCTTCTTCGACTTCTTGGATCGTTTGGAGTTCTTCTTGGCCTTTGAAGCGCCCGCCTTCTTCCGCTTTCTTCTTCACGTTCTTGAGCTCCTTCTTCAGGTCCTCCTCCTGCTTGTCGACCGACTTCTTGCCCGCCGCCCCGCAGCCATCCGAACAGGCCGCCCGGTCTTCTTGTTCGTCGTCACGAACGGGCGGCTTCTCCTTGCGCTTCGTGTCCTCCAGCTCGTCCTTCAGGTCGTCTCGCTTCCTGCTTCCGGTCGTTCTCCGTTTCCTCCACGGTCGCTGGGCTTTCGGCTTCCCACGACCACGCAGCCAGTCGGTCCAGCTCTGCTTTCGGTCGTCCGCTTCGTTCTTCCGGTCGGCCGTCTTCTTTTTGTCCAGCAGGTCGTCCAGGTCGTCGTCTTTGCGGGAGTTCTCCTTCTTCGCCGTCTTCCCACGACCTCGCAGCCAATCGAGCCACCCGCGATCGTCCTTCGGCTTCTTCGATTTTTCCAGGTCGTCCTCGAGTGTGTCCTTCGCCTTCTTTTCGTCTTCCGGGCGGTCCTTCGGGCGTCTGCGGAGCCAATCGAGCCACCCAAGATCGTCCTTCTTCTTCTCGTCGTCCTTCGATCCGTGGGAATCCTTGAGGAGGTCGTCCAGATCGTCCTTCGATCGCTTGCCGGCTTCTCTTCGCTTTTGCCGCGCCTCTCCCGTCGCTCCACGGCCCTCTTGCAGTTCGTCGATTGTTCGGTCAGCCTCGTTGGTCCACCACCTTTCCTCGGATCCAGTCGGTCCACGAACGATGGTCCTTGGAGGAGCCCGTCCGTCGCTTCCTTCGTTTTGTCCAGTTCATCTTCCAGCGGGATCTTCTTTCTTCGTCGTCTCCCGGTCGTCTCGCTCTTTCGTTCGTCCACGCAACCAGTCGGTCCACAAGCGGTCGTTCTTCCGGTCGTTCGACTTCTTTTCGTCGTCGTTTGAAGTCTTCTTGTCGTCGTCGGTTCCGGCCACGGCCTCTCAACCAATCGATCCACGAACGATCGTCTTTCCGCTTCTCGTCCTCCTCAGCTCCTTCCGGTCGTCCTTTCGGTCGTTGCCCGAATCGCCCGAGTCTTGTCGGACTTCTTCCCGCGCAACCAATCGGTCCACGAACGATCGTCTTTTCGGTCGTTTGACTTCTTGCCGTCGCGTCCTTTCGTCGTCCGAAGCCGGTTTTTTCGTCGTTTTTCCCGCGACCTCTCAGCCAGTCGGTCCATGAACGATCGTCTTTGCGTTTGTCATCGTTTCGGTCGTCTTTCCGTTCGGACTCCAAGTCGTCCGAATTGTCCGCCTTCTTCCCTCGAATCCAGTCGGTCCACGAGCGGTCGTTCTTCTTCCGGTCGTCTCGCTTCGCCCGATCCAGGTCGTCTTCCAGCGTGTCCTTGGAGTTCCTTCGGTTTGCCGCGGAAACCAACCGAGCAGGCCGCCGCTTTTTTTCGTTCCATCGGGCTCCTTCTTGTCGTCAGCTTCGTCGTTCGTTCGACCGTCGTCGCCGAAGCCAATCGATCCACCCGTTCGGCTTCCTTTCGTCTTCTTTCCGGCCGAACAGCCACGAACGCCAACTGTCCGCCTTCTTCGGTTTCGCTTTTCGTTTGGCCGCCCTTCAGCCAACCGAACAGCCCGCCTTTCTTTCTTCTTCGGACTCCTTTTTGTTCCCGCGGCCGGAATCCAATCCAAGAGGCCCGACTTCTTTTGCTGCCCCGCGTTTCCGTCTCGTGGTCGACCGTTTGCCGCGTCGTCTTCCGTCAAGCAGGTCGCTCAAGTCGTCCCGATCCGACGACCTTCGGGCTGAAAGCACGATTGATCGAATGAGTGAGTGTCCGCTCCAACTGGCTGCTCACTCGAACAGGCGCCGCAGGTTTGCGCACATCGCCGCCTTCATTTCGCTTCGCAACTCGCGGTCGTCGTCGTCGCAGCGGCTGCGGTAGCGCGAGCACTCCCGGCTTTTGTCTTCGCACTCGCCGTCGTCGTCTCCAAAGTTGGTTCATGAGTGCGCGGATCACAGTAGCCTGCAACACGATTAGAGGGGCGGGGAAGAGAAACAGGACGAACCGCAGCTCTTGGGGCAGGCCCTCCGCACTCGGTCAACGCACGCTCGATCGCCGATCTTTTGGGCGAGAACGCAGAGGAAGGAAGAATCGTCGCATTTGCCCGACTTTCTGCACAACCCGCAAGTCTTTTCGCAACTGAAAGAAGTGAAGGATTAACTGACGAAGACCCGTTTTTCATTTGTTTGTTCACCGCTTCCGCATCAACTGCCGAACGTCCGACTCGCGGCTCTCGCAATCGTCGCGATGACGCGTGCAGGAGTCGCTCGTGTCTTCGCACTCTTCCGCGTCGTTGGAGCACTCCCGGCAGGTACGGGGGCACTCCCGCCGGACACGCGGCCCCGTACTCCCGGTCGTCGCAGTAACGGCGAACCTCTGCACAATCCTCCCGCTCGTCCTCGCAAGCGTCCCGCGTCGCGTGCGGGAGTCCCGCGAGGATCGACACAAGCGGCACGTTTTCGGGCAAGTTCGTTTTCATCAACACCTCGTAGCGGGAGTTCGTGCACTGACGCTCGTACTCGTCGCAGTTGTTCGCAGCATCCCGGCAGTCCCGTTCGTTCTCTGCAGCGAGGAGAGTTGGTGAGTGGTGAGGATTGAACGAACCGGCGTCCAAGTCCTCCACCTCGCGTGTGCTCAAGTCGCAGTCGCCGCACGTCTGCCGGCAGTTGTCTTCGCGAGTTCGCCGGTCGCTCAAGCAGTCGCCTCGTCGCTGCAGTCTCGTGCACTCGCTGCTGCTCAACGAGTCCCGGCATGAGGCCGCCAAGGCGGTGGGAACGACGGAGAAAAAGAGCAGAAGGAACAGAACGCTCCGCATTTCACATCGAACCGAACGGAAGTTAATGAGAAACGAGTGGATTTGCCTTGTTGTTGGCCGCAAATTCGAGGCCGCTCGTCGAACACGCGGCAGGTGGGCAAACGGCCGACCGCTCGGATATTTCGGGCTTCCGGCCCTCTTCGATCACTCGCCTGCTTCCAGTGAGTCATTCGGTTTGCAGAACGCACTCGTTCGAAGCAATTAGCCGTCCGGAATGACGTCTGAACTCGCCCTTTGACACGAATCGACGCCCGGAAATCCACTGGGCTTCCGGAGGCACGTAATAATCGAAGGAAACGAGTGTTCTCTCGCCGGCACTCCGCCCGGCGGGCGGGTTTGTATCGACCGAATTGCGCCCAATTAGGCGAATTCCGGATTCCGCCGTCTTTCTTTCGCCTCTTGTATTCCGCTCGTTTATCCGGTCAGTTGGTTGCCGGTTTGAGGGGCGGGGCGATCGACGCAAATCGACCAAACAACATTCACTCATTTGAAACTGGAGGTTCAAGGCGATTCAGTTGTTTATGCTGTGCCTGCTTGAAGCCTAAGTGAGCGGTACTTTCCTTTGTTCGCGCAAAGAGAAATTGATCCCATTGCCGGCACCTGTTTTCAACACCCGACCGTTTTGCTCGCGGATTTCGGAGCGATTTTCTCACTTCTTTTTCGCCACCTCGTCAACCGAATTCCCGCTCGGTGATAATCGCCGCAGACGAAACGAACAGCCGGTCGCCGGGGGATCGGCGCGGCTTTCCGGCGACCGCTCGGCTAATTCCCGCGGATTTCGCCGCTGCCTCCGGCGATCCGCCGGCTTCGTTCAGGAGGGCGAGTGTTGATCGCTTTAAGGATTGCTTCCATTTCGATCGAATCTTCTTGAATTCGTCACCATTCCGTGGAGTATTCTCGTAGAGCGCTCAATAGAGCACTCCTTATTCATTTGTTTCAGATTCCAGGAGATGCTCGCAGCCGTCTGCTCGCTCCTTCTTTTCGCTTCGATCCACCCGACCGCCGGCTTTCTTTTCGCCGGAGCGGGCGGGAGTGCGGGATGCAGTGAGTTCTTCTTTCTTATTTGATTGCTGTTCAACGGAAGGACGGCAGGTTGTTGTGCCCCGCCGCCTCCACCGCCGGTCTGCCCGCAAACGGCCTGCCCGTGTGCCGCCGCCTCGCGTCCACGACGAGAAGACGGTCGTCGCCCAACCGTTGGACGAACTCGAGCTTCGCGCCCGATTGAGTGGCGTCGAGTTGGAGTCGCAGCCGGCGGCCGGCGACTCGCTGCTCCCGCCGCCGCGCCAGCTGGAGCTGCTCGAGCGGTTGGGCGAGGAGGAGCCCGTGATCATCAGCGCGCCCACCCCCGCCGCGCGCCCACTCCTACAACCTGACCGCCGCCGGTGAGGGAGACGTTCGCTTCGCTCCGCAGAACTCCGTTTCCGAGGAGACCGCCGAGGAAGCCGCAGTGATCGAAGCGAACGTCGAGGAGGCGACGCGCGTCGACTCGTCCACCCACCAGCCGCCCACCGACGGCCTGGAGCCGGCCGTCGAAGCGGAGAAGATCAACTGCAACTCCCACGTCCTGAAGAAGTTGATGGTGGATGCGATGACCGAGAACTCCGCAGTTTCGAAGCGGAAAATCGCCGCCGCTGCCGAAGGGGCTCTTCGGCGGGGCAATGGACGTGATCTGCTCGTGAGTCAATCGTTTTCTAGTGAGAGCAGTCAAATACTCGGGTTTTAGACGATCACACTTCTCGTACACGTTCACTTCGGCTCTGTTCTGCGAAGTAAGCACCTTGCGCTATTCAATCGACTCATTCCTTCCGTTCAGGCCTCAAAGGGCGAGGTCACATGCGTGGCTTTCAGACAGCGCATCGCGTAAGCCCGGGTCGAGCGAGCCGACAGCCGCGACTAATAAACCCAACATTCCTCCACAACTCCTGCCAACCTCCTCGTCTGTTCGTATCACTTCATTTCGAATCACAATAAAAACAAACGAATAGCGACGAAATGCGGACGGGGTTCTTCGATTAGAATAGAGGGCGAGGGAGACCTTACGAGAAACCATTTGACTATTAGAAGGGAAACAAACAAACGCCGCTTTCAATCAACAACAAACAACATCGGACGGGTGCTTTGGGATCTGTGGACTGGACGGAGATTATCGATTGATTGATGGGTGGGTGGGTGGATTGAGTTGAGAGGGGGAAGAGAGAAGGGAAGAGAGAGGGAAATTGAGCAAATCAAACACTGCAGTCCAGGTTGAAGTCGACGGGCGTCTGCGGGCTGGCGGCCGGCGGCTCCGTCGTCCGCCTCCTCGGCGCGCGCGACCTCCGCCTCCATCGGCTCGTCCTCGGCGTTCTCGTCCTGCTCCAGCTCGCCGTCCGGCCGCGTGTCGTCCTCGTCGCCCTCGCCGAACTCGGCGCCGCTGTCCGAGGCGTGGGACTGAAAGGACGAGAGAGGAATGAAGGATGGAGAGGGCGCGGGAGTGAACTCACCTCGTTCTCCTCGTCGTTCCCGCCCTCGCCGTCGATGATCAGCTGGGCGTCGCTCAGGTTCAGCGTCTTCTTCCTGCAAACAACCCGAAGGATAGAGGGGACACGCCGTGCCGAACTCACAGCTCCTCCATTTCGGCGGCCGTCGGCAGCGGGGCATCGACGAAGACGGACGGGAAGCACTTGCGGATCATCTCCTTAATGTCACTCGAATATTTCAGGCGGTTGTCCACGGGATTCAGCGGCGACGTGTGGAACTCGCGCAAGTGTTTCTGCCTGCAAGCACGAACGAAATTCAATGAAATGGGAGGAATGAAGAAAACGTACACCATGTTCCGATCGGAGTTGCCGAGGTCGCACTTGGGGCAGAGGAACAGTTCGGCCTTCTCCAGATGCGTGTACACGTGGTTGACCAGCTTGTTCTGCACGTACTGCCCGCATCAGTGGCCGAAGTGTACAAACTTCGCAGTAGAGCGCTTCCGGGTCCCTTCTTCTTGAAGAACATCGCGCCTCCGATGCGGACGGAGACCTCACGCTGCTTGGCCATCTCGGCGCGCTGCTTGCGGGACTTCGGCTTGCGGATTCCGAAGCGGCGGTTGGAGATCTTCTCTTCTTGGCCGAACCGCCGCCACCGCCGCCGCCGCCGCCCGACCCGCCGCTCGTCTGGAACTTCTTCGGCGACTCCTTGTTGGCGGGGAGGGCGTGAACACGCGCAGGCCGGTGGGCGCGTCGCTCTGGTACGCGTCCGTCGACTCCTCGGCGCCTTCTGCTCGGCTTTCTGCTCGGAGACGGTGGTGCCCGAGTCGCTGGAGTGGGCGGGCGAGGTCGCGGGACGGGGGTACTGGAAGAAGGAGAGGATTGAAGGCTGTTCTCGGGTTGGATTGCTCACCGTTCGGTTCTTGCGCCGGCTTTCCTTTTGTGAAGAGTTGTTCGAGACCAAAGCACGCCTTGGAGAGGCTCTTGATCTCCTCGGTGTACTTGTGCAGCGAGTCCTCCACGCACTCCTCGGTCCCGTGCTCCTTCTTGCCGTGCGTGGACACCGACTGCGGCCGGTCGTGTGTGGCCTTGAACGAGCAGAACTTGCAGCAGTAGCGCACGATGCCCAGATCGCTCGAGAGATGATTGAGGAGGTGGAAGCCGCGGGTTCGCGTGAGGATGAGCTTGTGGCACAAGAGGCACTCGATCTGGTCCTCGGGGCGGGCACGGGCTTCTGCTCCTCGTTCACCTCGGCGCCCTTGTTCGTGTTGAGCATCTTCTGGAACATGGCGAGCGGGTTGTTCTCGACCATCGATGGCGCCTCTTCGCCGTTGGCGTCCTCGGCCGGCCGCTTCCGCCGGTTCGGGTCCTGATCGCGCTGCAAATCGATCGACGTCAATGGAGAGCAGGGAGAAAGACGAGGACTTACCGTTCCGAGCAACTCCATGGAAAGGGCTTGGACCCGATCGTACAGCTCGACACTAAACAGACGAGCAATCAGAGCATTCATTCATTGGAAACAAACCTCCGGTCCTCCATCATCGAGTGGTCGATGCGGCCGTGCATCTTCGACTGGTGGTTCTCCATTTGGTCCTTGCAGTAGTGCTCCACATCGCACCCGTCGAACAGGCACTTGAAGCGGAAGACGTTCTCGTCCTTTGGACAAGTGGAAGAACCTGGAGAAGAAGAGGCAGTCAATCAATCAACGAGGAAGAAGGGAGGAACTCACAGGTGCATCTGCCGGGCGCCCGCCGTCACCGGCTTGTTGCAGCGGGAGCACTCGCCGAGCACGCGCTTCTTGGCCGTCCTGAAGCGAGGGGGAACGAATGAATGATCAAAGGAGGAAGGAAGAAACGAACCCTTGCGGATTCGTGAAGTTCCGCTTCTTGCCGCTCGCACTGCCCGGCGTCTTGATGCCCGTACTAGCGGCCGCCGGGCTCTCCACACCCTGGACGCCGTTGAGGACGTTCTGGAGGTCCAACTGGCTGAGGTCGACGCTGAACAGCGACGAGACGTTCTTCAGCAGGTCCTCGGTGTTGGTGGCAGGTCTGATTCATCGAGCTGGCGGCTTCGAGGGTCTTGAGGAGGGCCGACGAGACGCTGGAGTCGTCCAGCTCCTCATCCACGCCGTTCGACTTCTGGCCGCCGAAGAGCGTCGAGAGGCGAGCGGCGGGATCGTCGGCCAGCGGGCGGCCTTCCGAGAGGTGCGCGGCGTCGATCGGCGACAGGTGGCTGCAAACGGGGGGAATGAACAATGAAGAACCATTGGAGAAGGTCGACTCACCGCTGGTCGTGGTCGTCGTCGGGCGACACGCTCGTGGACGGGCGCTGCAGCTCGCCGTCCTGCTCGTGCGAGATGTTGCGGCTGAGGAGGTCGTGGAGACGCTGCCGTTTGGCCGCCACCGCCCCGTTCGGCGTGGTCGGCGGGCCGCCGTTCGTTTGGTGCGCGGGCATCATGGCGGCGGGCAGCGGCGGGTGACGGCGGGCGACCATCTGCTGGATGGCGGCGGAGAGGGCGCGGTCGATCATCCCCTGCAGGCATCGCTTCGCCTGCATGTTGTCGATGTACTTGTCTGCAAGCGAGTGAATGGAATGAGTGAGCGCCAACTCTTGGAGGAAACTCACAGATGTACTCGGTTTTCTTGTGGTGCGAGTGCACGTGCTCGCGCATTTGGTTGTCCGAGGCGCGCTGGGCGTTGCAGTGGGTGCACTGGAAGGGCAGCCAGTTGAGGTGCTCGATCTGAAAGCGGGGGATGATTGGAAGGAATGGAGTGGCGCGGTGTTCACCTTGATGTGGATCTCCAGGTCCTCGCACGAGCTCTTGCTGATTTGGCACTCGGAGCACTTGAAGAGGCAGTACATGGGCGGCATCTCGGACGTCATGAAGGGCGCGTTGCCCCACTGGTGGGCCGGAGCGGCCGGCGGGTGGCCGTTGGAGGTCGCGCCGCCGCCGTTGATCATCGGAAGCGATTTGAGGGCGTGCGTTTGTTGGAATGTGGTCGAACTCCTTGCCGGACTGCGAGCTCATCTGAAAAACGGGAGGAATGAACGGTGGGCGGTAGAGGAAGACGGCAGAAATTCACGCGCCTCGATTTGGAAAGCGGAATGACGAAACGAACACGGCGGTGGAGGAAGAAGCGGCCCGTTCTCCAGACAACAACAACAGACGGTGGGGATCGTGAGGCGTGGAGTGGAGCAGTAGGGGAGTTCGGCGGCGGGTGTTCGGGCGGGCGGGCGCGTCGATCGAGGCGAAAGCGAACGGAGGAGGAAGAGGGGAGGGCGAAAGCGAAAGTTCCAAGGACGCGCCCGCCGCCCCGCTCAGCCGACCGGCCGGCCGCCAAGAATTCGCGCCTTCGCCCGCGTCCGCCCGCCCGAACGGGCCGCTCGTTTGTGATCCGCCAGCCACTTTTTCGCGTCGCCTCGCGCACTTCGCGCGGAGCGGCGGGGACGCGTTCGAATTCGAGCAGAAGGCGGGAAGGTTGATCAGAGTGGAGCAGGTGATAAAAGCGAATACTCCCGAGTCGGGAGTCGAGAGCAAACGATCGGCAAGCAGCGAATTCGACTGCTGGAAGTAATGCGCGAGCGGGCGGACGGAAGGCGAAGAGGAAGCGGAGATAGGCGCGCGAACCCCGCGTTCTGCCGACGAACCCGGCCGACCATCGGGCGCCCCCGCACTCCAAACGGAATGCTGGATAGCGCGCGGCCGGGGCCCGATCGTCGCCGAGCAGAAACCCCACCGGTCGAAGCGGCGAGCGCGCGGTCGAGTGGCGCAAGCTGGGCGGCAGCCGGCAAGCGGGGCCGCTCAGGTGGAGGGCGACCAAGAAGGCGGCAGGGCGGGCAGGAAGCGAGGACGGAGCGGGCGGCAGAAGAATCGGAGGACGCCAAAACAAGCCCCCGCACTCCGACCTTCCGCCCGCCCGCCGAACGGGGCGGACAGAAGCGACGGCGATAAGTCGCCCGTTTGCTTCGTCGTCCATTCGGTTCGTCCGTCGAGCGAGCGGGAGGAATCGAGAAGCACCGGGCGGGCGGGATGAGGTCGATCAGATGACTCGCGAGACTCCCGCCCGGTCACGCGCCGAGGGCTGGAGTGGAGGGCCGCCCGAGGGAGAAGGGGGAGTGTTGATCCGCCCGAATGCTCGTGGAAACGACGGCAGCGGACGGACAAATGGGCCGGGCGAGCGGAGGGACGAAGAAGAGCGGCGAAGGCCGCGACGGACGACGCTGAAGGACGACCGGGCGGCAGAAGGCGGGCAGGAGGCGAGTGGCGGCGGCGGCGGTGAGAAACCGGCCGAGTTCTCCGCTTCCCTCCACCCGCCTTCATTCTTCTTCTTCTTCTTTTTGCTGAGGGCCGCGAGGATCGAGTGCGGCGGCGGCGGCCGAGCGAGCAGCAAGTTGCGATGAACCGACCGACCGACGGCCCGCAACAGGCGGTCTCGAATCGCTGGCGGAGTGGGCGAGAGGGGAAGCGGGCGGATGTGCGGCTTGAATTCCGTTGGCCGGCGGATCGCTCGGCCCGCGGAGGCCGAAGGTCGCTGATCGGGGAGGGGATTCCGAAAGACGAGCGGCGGACATTCGGGCGGCCGCTCCGATCCGCCGGTCGATTGCCTGTAATTCGGCTCGAAAAGGAGGGGATGCCACGAAAAAAGAGCCCATCGAATCGAATAGGAGCAATCCACTCGCTCGCGAACACCCTACTCGACGAGCGACGAGCAGATTTGGGGCTTCGTGGATCGTCCCCCCCCCTCCTCGCAAACGACCGAGCGAGGGCGGCAGAAGCCGCGAAGCCCCGACGGCGAGGACGCGGCGTCGTTCGGGCCGCCGCCTTCTGATCGCCCGGGCAACAAAGAAATCCGAGCGGAAGGAGAGGCGCGCGGGTGCCCGCCGCCTCATGCTGAAGAAGCCGCCCGCCCGCCCGTCCCCGAATTCACGACATGCGGGCGAGCGAGCGAGCGGAAGGAGCAGGAGGGCGGGCGGATCCAGTCGGAGGGCGAACGAGCGGCCGCAAAGAAGAAGCGGACGTCGACGGCATTCGGGTGTGTTCGATCGGGCAGGCGGACGCGGGCGGCGGCGGCAGTGGCGGCGAGGAGGTCGGCGTGTGGAGGGCGAGTGCGGAGCGCCGAGAAGAAGCGGAGGGCGCCGATCGGCCGGCCACACGGCGAGCGCCGCGTTCTCCAGTTCGCCGAAGGTCGAAGAGCAAAGCGGACGCCCTCGCTTCCCACCGCTCCCACCGCCGCTGCCGCCCGCCCTTCCATCTGCGGAGTGCGCAATCGACAGTCGGTCTGGGAGAATTCCCGTCCGCTTCCATCTGCCCGATAAGATTTCGCAATCGACGGCGAAAGAAGCGGCGGAAAGCGGCAGATGACTCGATCCCCGCACAAACGAGCTCCGATTAAACGGCAGAAGGCACGCGGGCGAGTGGGCGGGAAGGACGGCGGAATTCCGACTGCCGATCAGGCCGCCCGCCCGTCACTCGGCGGCGTCGTCGTTTGTCTCCCCGAACGACGCCCGCCGTCCGTCCGTCAGCGAGAAGGAGGAGTGAAACGCGTCAGCAGCAGCAACCGATGGAAGCGAGTGCGGGGAACGCGCGACCAAGAGTGAAGAGCATTCAGTGGGGGGCGCTTCAGAAGGGGGCCTCCGCTCTCCCGCTCGTCCGACCGACTCCCCGCCTTCCGTCCGTCCGCCCGCCATCTGCCGCCCAAATCACGACCCCCGGCGTGCACTCGATCGGGAGTGACGGTAAACAATTCGAACTGCCTTCTGCTCCTGCTCCGCCCGCCCGTCCGTCCGCTCGAGCTGTCGGTCGGCCGACGTCCCTCGACGATCACGACGGCGGCGGCGGCGATCAGCGGGCGGTCGGCCGGCGGAACGAAAAGAATTCCCGTCGACATCATTGAGCGGCTTCTTACGCGAGATCGACGGCGAGATCTCCTGCCCACGATCTCCAGCGCTCGTGATCGTCGCCCCGCTCGAGCGGGGGGGGATTCGGCGCTCTGCGGGCAAATCCGTCCGCTCATCCTCGCGGTGAGGAGTGCGCGATGCCGCTAATCCACGCCGAAGACAAAAGAAGCCCGGCTGGAGGGTCTTCGGCCACCAGAAACCCCGCAATTTCCTCCGGAGAACTTTTTGGAGTCGCCGTGAGCACACGGGCGGCAAGCGGGCCGAAGGGGAGGAGTGGAAGCGGCTTCCGCTCGCTCCCGTCCGCCCCCCGCTTCTCGCTGCCGCCTTCTGGAGATTCGAGACGGACGGATCCGTCATCCACCAGTCGTCCTTCCCGTCTCTCTCCGACCAGCCGAAAGGCGAACGCCGGGCATCTCGTCGCCTTCCGAAGGCCGGCCGCCACGATAAGGACGGGCCGGCTGGTGGCGATTTCGAAATCGCCCGCAACGGTCAACATCCTCGCCGTCCAACGGTTTCAATTACCCCCCACTCCTCCACTGCCCACTGGAACAAAAAGACGAACAAAGCGGAAGAACGGCGGGCGTTCACGACGACGACGAAGCCGAACGCCCGGCACGGCCTTCCACTCACTTCGGGCGATGTTTTTCGCTCCGCCGGCCGCCGAAGACGGCGGCGAATCCGACCGAAAGAATTCGCGGAAGAAGGCGGACGGAAGGACGAGGAGATGCGTTCGACCGGCGTCCACCGGCCGGCCGTCGCCCGGGCCGACCGGCCAGAAGTCTCCCGGACGATCCGAAGCCCCAAATCCGCCCGCCGACCGCCCGCCCGGCTTCAGCGCGAAAGCCGAGAAGCCGCGTGAGGAGTGCGGGGCGGGCGGATTCGAGTGGTGGAAGACGGCGGGATGGACGGCCTTCGCGTGCAGAAGGCGGCGGTCCCGTCCGCACGATGCAGCAAAGTCGAATTGCGTCCGCCGGTCGCCCGGTTGTTTGCGCCCGCTCCGCTCGTCCGCCGCCCCGCCTTCCCCCTCCGTCCGTCCGTCCGTCTTCTTTACATCAGAAACCGTCGGTCGGAATCACGAGTGAATGCGGACTGGAGGGGGCGAAGGAGCGAACGGAAAGCAGCGGAGTGCAGCGGGAGACGGAAGCAGTCGATCGGAAAGTGAGAGGTCGAGAAGCACGAGCACTGCTCGATCGCATTCGATTACGAAAGGTCGGATTTCTCGAGCGGTCCAAGCAGAGTTGTTGGGTGCTGATCATCGAAACGTCGTGGACACCGCCATCGACAAACCTTGAGAAAAGCCAATTGGTCGGCGGCGCTCGAATAAAATTGATCGCATCTTCACGATACCATTGCACTTCCGAGCAGTTCGCAGTTGTTTTCAAACGATTTTACGGGGAAAAACGTGTTCGATGGGTCGTTATCTTCATGTTCGTCCGAGTTGATTGTTGCGAGACTCCGTTGTTTTTCACCACACTGGAATGATGAAACAAACAAGCAGACTTGGTCAAATCTTCCTTTCGCTTCTTGGGCTCGAAGCCCGAGCAAATCGATCGCTTTCGAAATCGCTGGGTGTCTGGAGACGAGAGGACGCCAGCCGCCCGGAATTCGAACGACGAGCCCGCCTAAAACCCCCGGACGGAAAGCGGAGAACTCCGTCCGTCGGGCCGCAATCGATCGGGCAGTCCGCCCACCAGCCGGCCGTTCGCCTCGCCGCCCCTCGCCGTCAGTCGGATTCCCGCACTCCGCGTTCTGCTTTCGGACCGTCCGGTGGCCTAAAAGCAGCGAATCTTTCCGATCTCTCGGGCGAAATGGGTCGCAAATCGCTCGCCACGGAGCCGTTGGCCGACGTCAGCGAACGGCGTGCCGCCGAGGTCGCGGAGAAGGAGCGCCAGAAGCGAAACCAGTGGAACGGCGACGATTTCACCAAACTCGTGCCCGTCTGTAAGTTCTTCCCCCCATCCTCCATCCACTCGCTTCTTGCGTGTTTCAGACGAGCTGCACGAGAACCAGGAGGCCGAGGCGGCGGCCGTCGAGCAGCTGCGCGAGCGCAAGAAGAAACTCCCGCCGCTCCGCAACGACGGCAGCCAATCGAGCGGCCTTCGCCTTTCGGACGTGAAGCGCGAGGCCAACTCGCTGGACTCTGCGCGCTCTGACCGCGCCAAAGCGAAGAAGAACCGGCGGGAGGAGCAGCGCGCCGAGCAGCGGGCGGAGCAGAAGCGGCGCTACGAGTCGCTCCAGGGGGCCGACTGTCTGGGCAACGGTGAGTCCCCTTCCTTCCCTCCTCGCTTTGAGTCTTTCGCAATCGATTGCAGGCACCCCAAAGAGCAAGCGCGCTCGCCAGTCGGTCGTGGAGAACGGCCACTCGAAGCACTCGGAGGAGTCCGAGGAGTCGGACGACGACGAGGTCGTCCTCAAGGGGCGCCAGCCGAACGGCCACAAGCCCGACCGGAAGAAGAAGACCATCCACTCGGACAGCTCCGAGGAGGACGAGGAGCAGCCGCCCGCCGTGGCCGCCCCGTCGCCCACCTCGTCGCCCGCTTCCCACGACAAGACGGCCGACTCGCAGGAGGCGACGTTCATCGAACTCGACGACCTGAAGCCCGGCCCGGTGGTTCGCTACCGCAAGACCACGATCGAGGAGGAGGAGGAGGACATCGAGGTGGAGGAGGTCGGCTCTCCCAACTACGTGGTCACCACGCCGAGCGACGAGGAGCGCGAGAAGGAGGCCGCCGCCGCCCGCGAGGACGAGGAGGACAGCGACAACGGCGACCTCATCTTTCCGAAGTCCTGGCGCATCGTCTACGAGGACGGGACCGACGAGGAGTACACGGTGAGTGGCCCCAATTGGGTGGAAGGTTGCTGATCGACTCGCTTCAGTCGTCGGAGGAGTCGGACGGAATCGACCTCCAGGAGGGCAGCGAGGAGGGCGATCTGGACGAGGAGGAGGAGTTGGACGCCGAAGACGCCGCCTTCATCAACGACGAGCCGCTCGAGGAGGAGGAGGAGTCGGCCGACGAGGCGCCGTTCGAGGACGCGGGTCGCGGCGGATACCGTCGTTCTCGGCCGACCAACTTCAAACACCTCGTCCAGCAGCTGCCTGAGATCGACAGCGAGGAGGAGGACGAGGAGTTCGACCCGGCCAATGAGGACACGACCGCGGACATCAGCCAGCACTTGCAAATCGACCCCGAGGAGCTGAACGACCTCCTGCAGTCCATCGAGGGGCAGGAGTCCTCCGAAGAGGACGAGTTCTACAACAGCTCGGACGAGGATCGCCACCGCTGCCTGGACCCGCGCGCGTTGGCCGTCAAGGTGAGTGCGCGAATCCCCTCGAGTTAATTGAATGAACACCCGACCGCTTTCAGCCGATCGACCTCCAACTGGACGGCTACCTGGTGGACGAGGAGCAGCCGCGGTTCCTCGAGCTGCAGCGCGTCTCCGACGAGAACTACGCGCCCACGCGCTTCGAGCCGTTCTGTTTCTCCGAACCGGACCAGCACTCAGTGACGACCGCCGCCCGCGCCTTCAAATGGATCATCTCGCCGCTGGGCGTTCAGGAGTTCTTCGCCAACGTGTACGCCCAACGCGGCCTGCTCGTCCACCGCTCGGACGCCGACTACTTCAAGCAGCTCTTCCCCGTCACCTCGTTCTACCGCATGTTCCAGGAGGTTCGCTCCCTTCCTCCCACTGCCCTTCAATCCTCTCTTCTTCAGCACCACCTGGAGTACACGAAACACATCAACGTGGCCAACTACGAGGACGGCGTGCGCACCACTCACAACCCGAACGGTCGGGCGTACGCGTCGACCATCCGCTCGTTCCTCGACGCCGGCTACTCCGTCCAGTGCGTGACGCCGCAGTCCTTCGACAAGAACCTGCACTACATCTGCGACGTCCTGCAGGAGTTCTTCGGCTGCTTCGTCGGGGCCAACTGGTGAGTTCTCACCGCTGGAGGAACGAGTGATGAACGCGGGATGATTGCAGCTACTTCACGCCCAAGGGATCCAGCGGCTTCGCGCCGCACTTCGACGACATCGACGCGTTCCTCGTCCAGACGGAGGGGCGGAAGCACTGGACCGTGTGGGCGGCCGCGGTAGGACGAGCAGTTCCCGCTGGAATCGAGCGGCAACTTCACCGTCGAGGAGATGGAGGCGCGCGAGGGGGACAAGGTCTTCGAGGGCTGGCTGGAGGCCGGCGACCTCCTCTACCTGCCCCGTGGGATTCGTCCACAAGGCCCACACGGACGACGTCAACGATTCGCTCCACGTGACCATCAGGCAAGTCCTTTCCGTTTCGTTGCTATGTAGCGGCTCCTTTAGCCTCGCCCACAAGCACAGCTTCGTGGAGCTCCTGCAAGCGGTCATGGACACGCAGCTCAGCGCCAAGGTCGAGTCGATCGCGCAGATCCGCCGCAACCTGCCCACGGACGTGCTCAGCATCTGCGGGCAGGCGAACGCGCTGTACGAGAGCGGCGACTGCTTCGTCAAGCTGTGAGTTCTCCCTCCAATTGTTGAGAGCGAAACAACCGACCGCTCGTTCAGGTTGGAGCGCCCGATCAATCCGCCTGGCTGAACCAATTCCAAGCGGGCCTCAGCGAGGTGATCCCGGCGGCCGTCGATCAGGTGGCCAAAACCTTCATGCACAACGCCCTCCCGCCCCTGCTCACGGACTACGAGCGGAAGCACTCCGTCTACGGCCTGCCCGGCGAGATCCCGAAGCCGCCCGCGTTCAAGCGCAAGACGGAGGTCCGCCTCCTCCGCAAGCACACCCAACGGTTCGTTCCTCCCATCCACTCCAACTGATTCGATCATCCCTCGTTTGCAGGCTGATCTTCGAGAGCGAAGACGAGGCGTACATCGTGCACCGCATGCAGAACAGTCGGTTCTATCAGGGAAATCCCGAGACGATCGCCGACGTGCCCGCGGAGGTGTGTTCCTTTGATCCTCCCTCGGTTCACTCACTCCTCTGATTTCAGTTCATCGAGACGATTGAGCTGCTCACCCAGCACTACCCCCCTGTGGGACTCGCTGGCGGAGCTCGGCAAGGACTTCCGCCTCAGCAAGGCCGTCGCCGAGTTCCTCTTCCAGCTCGGCATCCTCATGGTCCGGCCGGGCAAGAAGTCCAAGGGCAAGAAGGTGCGCCGCAAGGTCGTGGACGTCGAGGAGGACGAGGACCTGGACGCGATGGACACCGCCGAACTGCTCGCTCCGTCGCCCGAGGTCCCGAAGAAGAAAAAGAAGAAGAAGGCGGGCGTGCAAGAAGAAGCCGAAGGGCGGCCAGAAGCCGAAGAAGAAGGCCAAGAAGGCGAAGGGCATGGAGTGAGCGTTCTCCCATTTGTTCCCTTCTTTTGTTGTTGTTCTCCCCTACTGTTTCTTATCATTAGCATTCACTGTTACCGTTGTTACACTCGAGACTCCCCTCCGTTAGCCGTTCATCTCCGTTGTCTGTTGAATCGTTCGTTCATTCGCTCAGTTACCCGACGGAGTTGTGAGGATAAACTCGTTCGCACACACTTCCCATCAATCGACCCGAAGGAGAAAGAAGTTTATTGAGCTGAAGAATGCGAGCGGGCGGCCGGCTCAATTCTGAACGGGCTCTGCCTTGTTGAAAATCATGAAATGAGACCAGTAGAGAATGTTGCAGCAGACGAACGCCGTCGGGAAGATGAATCCTGCAACAGAATGGGTTGGGAAGATGGAGAGGGCACTCACTCGAAAGGTAGTCCGCCCGCTTGGCTCGGTCCTTCGTCTCCAGCTTGCGGACGAAATCCCGAAAGTAGGGGATCTTCTTGAAGCAGCCGACGAGGATCGCCTTCACGCTCCGCTCGTAGCGCCGGTTCATCTCCAGCCGGCGAGTGCTGCCGGTGGTCGTCAGCTGGTCGCGGCTGGGGTAGTCGGAGGCGCGCAGCTCCCGCTCGACCTCCGTCCCGCGAAACGTGATCACGACGTCGCCGCCCTGCGGGTGCTGGGGCGGCGAGGGCCGTCGTTTCCACACGTCGTTGTCACTCGCGCCCTTCAACCGAACGAGCGATCAATGGAAGGAAGGGAGGTGGACGAACGTTGTGACGGCCGCCGGCGATCAGCGGCGTCGAAACGAGCCGCGGCTGTCCGCTCGCGAACATCGGCATCGTCCCCGTGGCTTCCGGCGGGCTTTTGGCGTCTGAACTCGCAGAATGTGGGGCGAAAGGCGAACGAAAGGCCGTACTCTTGCTGAAATCCCGCGAGCCCATGTACGTGACCACCGCGAACTCCAGCAACGCCCCGAAGATGAACGTCATGCAGACTGCAATGGTGGAGATCAATAGAGAATGATTGTTTAGTTGACTCACATCCCGTCCAAATGTCCACCGCCTTCGAGTAGGAGACGGGCGGCAGCTTGGCGTTGATGCCGGACGCCTGGGTGGTCATCGTGAGCAGACTGAAGGCCGCTCGCTCGTTCAACTCAAACAATCGAAAGGAAACTCACGTCGTTACTCCGAGTCTAAACAATCAATTCAATGAAATCTATTGAGTAGATGGAGGGACTCACGTGACACGAGCGGGAACTGCCGTTCGGGGCAGCCAAAAGGAAACCCAACTGACGATCACGAGCATCGTGCTGCAAACGGGAAGGAGTAAGCAGTCGATTGAATGAACGAAAGAGACCTCGGGATGTACAGCTGGACGAGGTAGTAACTGAACTGCCGCTGCAGAATGATGACCGTCCGCAGGCACGAGTAGGTGCCGGTGTTCGTCTTCGAGGTGCAGTACGTGGTCGAGACGTTCTTCAGCTGGAAGGACGGCAGCGAGGTGTTCAGGCCGGCCTTCTGCTGCACCGGATCTTCCGCCTTCCACTCGTATTCTTCAAACAAAGGGATAAGGGGGAGGTGGAAGGTGGATGATTACCGATGTCGTCCGTCGTGTACGCGTACGAGGCCAAATCGATGTAGCAGGCTTGGACGTCGTGCGGAAAGCGCTAAACGAACAAAAGAATGAAATAATGACTGCAGTCAATGGGAAACCTCGAGGTTCATCGGGCAACTCAACGTCATGCTGATCCGCACGGAGTAGAGGATCTTTCCGTCCTTGTGCACTCGGATCAACACGTTCGGTTTGTCAATCTGAACAGCGAGGATCAATGGAGAGCAGTGGAATTGGATGGACGGCAACCATGTGCTTCTGAGCGGACTTTTCGTTTTGGAAGAACGAGTCGGGCATCCTAAACGGAAGGAAGTGAATGGCCAGCAGGAGGGGAACGAACCAGATCTGCTGCCCGGACGAGAGAATCAGGAACTCCGGCTTCCCGTCGTTCGGGAGTCCGTAGGCCAGTCGGCCGTCCACCCAACTCTCCCGAAAGGTCAATTGGACCCTGCAAGCACGAACGAATGACTGTAAGAAGCACACTGTTTTCTTCGAGACACAAACGAGACCAATTAGTGCCCGCTATTACGAACAAACAAGTGGACACATTTTTGCCGTCGTTCCCTTTTCGGCCCCAACGGCCGCTCGTCGCGGAAATATTTTGCATTCGCTCGCCGCCCGCCCGCTTCGAGTGGACTTGAGGTCGATTTTGATTTCATTGTCCACGAGCATCCGCCCGCACGGGCGCATTCGGAATGCTGGCGGGCAGAAGAGCGCAGGACGGCCGTAGCGAAGGTCACTTGTTCGCGGCGAACAAACCGCCCGCTCGCTCCCGAATTTTCTCATCCCGTCCGTTCGAAACACGTGAGCACGAGCTGCCGGCGTTGGCCACAGTCACGAGTTAGAAGTGACGTGAAACTCACGAGTATTCCATTGAAACCTTAACAATTCAAAGGCTTACTTCATCCGACAAGTGAAGGCAACTCACGTCGTCGATCTTCGATATGCTGCACTCGGAAAGGAGTCGTTAACCAAGGGGAATAAAAGCGAATGTTACCTCCGAATCAACATGTTCACGCTCACAGCCACCGGCCCGTGAGAACCTGCAAGGAAGCACTCAGATGAACTGAAGAGAAGCCGGCGGACGCACCCGGAATGCTCAAATTCGTGCCCGGCGGTCGCACTCGCCAGTCGTAGCCCCGATTGAGCAGTTTGTTGATGATTTCCGTGTCCGTAACGGCGTCAGCTCTGCAAGCACAAGGAACAAGTAAAAAGAAGAGAAGAGGAAAGGAAATTAGCCAAATGTTTCGTTTGACTCTTGCTTTTCTTGCTTTGATTCGATTCGAGCGGGCTAATAGAATTACCGTAATTTCAATTGGTGGAAGAGGAGGAAGACGACCGAGGGCACAATCAAGCGGATGAACGGCCCCAACGGCCGCCACGTGGCCATCAGCCGGCCGTCCACAAATGCTGAGCAGAAAGGAGGGCGAGAATCAACGAAAATCGTCGCCGAATCGACCGAATTCGCAACGGCGAGTGGCGAGAAGTCCGCCCATTGCGCGCCGACCGTCCGCGCGCGTGCTGGAATCCGCGAGTCGAGGGTCGGCTGGAGCGGCCCAAACGAAGCCAATTATTAGGCGGGCAGGTTCGGAGGCGTGTGATTACGGTGCTGCGGCGGCCGGTCGTTGGGCGCGACTTCCGGAGCGGAAATTTGGCGGCCAACTTATTCGCGCCCGCCCCGTCGAAGCTCTCGGTTGATTAAAGGCAGCCGCTACACGAAGCGTGGATCGCAGGCGGGCGAGTCGAGGAGATCACTTCGACACGGAGGTCGAGGGGCGGATGTCCGCAAAACCTGCCCGCTCGTCCGGATGCCCCGAATGCAAATGACAATGCGGGCAGGCGGCGGCCAGAAGAAAAAGGGGGAACAAGGCGGGCGTACAATGGGGGCGGGCGGGCGGCGCCGAAAAGGCGGGAAGACGGCCGGCCGGGCGTGTGGGAAAGGCGGGCGGCCGGATGGTCCTCGTCGCCCTCGGCCGGGGCGGAGTCCTCGGCGTCGTCGAGTGGTCGCCGCCGAGGGGGCGATTGGCGTGACTGCGGCCGCTTGAATCCGATGGACGATGGACGACGGAGTTCGCTTCAAGTTGTCCGGAGGTCGCGACCTCCCGCCGCTCGTCCGATTGGTCGAATTTCACTTCCGCCCCGTCGGCCGTCCATCAGCCCGGCAGCAGGTGAATGCGGGCGCGTTCCCACGGCGGTCGCCGTCGCTCCCAACTTCTCGTCGTCATTCCGCGGCGAACTCCGGGCTGCTTCGCGTCGATTCGCAGAAACAAACACACGAAAATCGAAAGCAGAAGCCAATACTTTCGGCGGGGACAAACCGAAAGCAATCGGAATCGAATGAACGAACGGCCGCCGAGCACACGACTCGGCGACGTTCCCGCACGAGAAAGCCGGCCGGAAATTCGATTTGATGCGCGAATGTCCGAAGTTCACACAACACCCGCCCAGAAGCGAGCGAGACCACTGGCATAGAGCGGGAGAATCCCCTTCGTTTGAGCGACAAATGACGTCGAATTCGAGGCGGAAATTTGATTGCCGGCCGCCCAACCCAAAGCGAGCGGCCGCCGGTTTGGCGTGAGGTCAACGGTTTCCGCCAAAACATTCCCGAAAGACGACGAAAAGAACTCACAACTCGGAGTCGATGGTGGGCGCGGGCTCGGTGGGCGGCTCGTCGTAGTAGGCGGCCGTCTCGGCGGTCTCCACTTCGGGCGTCTCCTCGTAGTACTCGTCCTGCAATCCACCGGTTGCTTCCATCGATCACTTCCGTTGCTCAACTCACCTCCTCGCTCTCGTACGGCGGCAGCTTCGCCGCGTACACGCCGTCGGCGGTGTGCGAAATGCGGAAGACGGGCGCCCGCACGCCCGGGATGCTCGCCGCTCCGGTCGGCGCGCTGGAGCCGGCCGGCCCGGCGAACTCGCGGCCGTCGGCTCGTCTTCTGCGGGTGATCGTTGGATGCCGGAGTGCAAACCTAAAGAACCTTCTTTCTTCCATCGCTTCGAAGAAGACAAACCTCAGCACACAGTCGGCTACGAGGAAGACGAGGAGGACGGTCCATTTCGACCGCATGATCACCGGCGGCTCTCCGGAGCGCTGCGGTTCGACGAACCTGAAGTCGAGGAGTGAGTTCACGGCCGGAAGAAGGCGGAAGCACGGAATGAAGCGAGCGAGTGGCCAATTGAGGGCGCAAAGGACGGCCGCTGATGACCGCGCGGCTTCGAATTTCGTTCAGTCATCCGCACGCCCGCGATTACTCTCGGATTTCCACTTGCCGCTTCTTCCCGTTGGTCGTTGTGTCAATCCCACGGCCACCGGCCGCCCGCCTGCCTAATTGCCCACCGGCCGGCCATCGGCGAGGCGGAATTCCGACGGAAACCTGCCAATTTCAGCCCGCCGCCTACCGTAGACGGGCGGGGAGTAATTGGACGAAAGGCGGAAGAAACTTTCGGTTTTAATTGAGGCCGGACGAAACCGGCAGGAGATGACGTCCCTTGAGCATCAAACCTCAGAATTCAACAAGCATGCCAGAAAGAATGAGTCAACAGTTCGTGCAAGAAAGTGATCCGAACAGCGCAACGAGAGGGAAGAAACCGAAGAGGAAACCGAGCGGAAACGCGGTCATTTTCGAGTGATGCCCCCGAAAACGAGCGGCCGTCCGGGAGCGCGCTGGCGAGCGGCGGAACGCAAGCGGATGATCGCCGTCGTCCAGCGACTCCAGCGCGTGCCGAAGACCCAACACTTCGATGCGCGCGCCTTCCATCGGCCCGAAACGTTCGCTCGACTCCGCACGGCCGTCTCCGCGACGTTCGATTCGAGATTCCGCCAATCGCCCGAGCCTGCCGGCTTTCGCCTTTCGCTGCCGTTCGCCCACGTCGCCCGCCCGCCGCCTCCACCGCCTCCGCCGCCGGCGCCTCGACCGCCGCCGCAGCCGAAGCGGCCGCCCGCTCCGGCCGTTCGCGCGTCCAACGCCGCCCGCCGCCCCCGCCGGCGCCCAAGCGGAAGATCGAGCGGAAGGCCGAGCCGAAGGCGAAGCCGGACGTCTTCTTCGGCGTGCAGCCGCTGAACGATCGCGCGTACTACCTGGGCTGGGAGCCGCCCACAAACAAGCGAGTCCGATGGGCCGCGCTGCCGAACGCCCAGGAGCCCGCCGGTGAGTCCCCCGCCCTTCATTCCATTGATCCCCGCTCACTTGTTTGCAGAAGAGAAGCCGGCCAAGACAGAAGAAGCTGAAGTGGAAGTCGCGATTCGAGCCCGTCTTCAAGGTCCCTCCTTTTCGCTCAACGAACGCCCACTTGCGGTTGCAGAAAGGAGCGTTCCTCGTGCCGCTGGTCGAGCAGCCCGACGGAGAGGACGTCGATTTTCTTCGTCGGGCCGCTCCTCCTCCGCCGGCTGGTGGCCGTCCAGCCGGCGCGCCCGAACGGCCGGCGGGTGTACGAGTGGACGGACGAGGTGAGTGCGGGCATTCGAGCTGAGAGGACTCGCGTGCTTCCAGTGGGTCAACTGGTCGCTGGACGAAGCCGAGGACTTCCACGAGCTGCCCGAGGAGGCGGTCGCCAAGCGGAAGGACGGCCGGCTGTTGATCCGCGTGCCGCCCGCCGACCAGCTGCGGGCGATCCGCGAGGAGAAGCTGGAGGCCGCCGAGGCGAGACGCCGCGAGGAAACCGAGGCGGCCGTCGACTCGCTCCTCGCCGCAATGGAGACGCCGAGCGACGAGGAGGAAGCCGACGAATTTTCCGCCTCCTTCTGTTTGTTGTGTCCCCTGTTAATTGTTGAAGTGAATGAATGCTAATCGTTGATGGACAGCTGGCGGCATGACGGGAAGCCGGTGGGGAGTGGACGGACGACCAGAAAGCCGCGAATAACCCCCGCTCTCCCCTCGTCGTCGTCCAATCTCTTCCATTTGATTCGAAAGAGCACTGCAGAAGAGGAAACACGTGGAAGAGAGCCGAGCAGCGAGACGAAGATCACGTTAAATGAATTGAACGGTAAAGAGAAGTGGGACGAAACAAACGAATGAGCCGAATTCCAATCGAGCTGGAAGTTCCTCAAACGGCGCGTCCAAATTTGGACGTCGATTGCGGGCGGGCGGAACGTTCGGCGGGCGCCCGAAGGCAAATCGGCGGGCCGGCGGGCGGATTATCGCGACTTCGCCGCTCCGCACGGCCACAGCGGGCGGGCGGATGAAAGAAGCCCGCGGAATTCCAAGCAAGGGGATGTTCAAGGGCGGGATTATTCAAATCGTGAATCACGGCCGAATTTTTCTCAATTATGACGAAGGAAGGAATTGCCCTTCGTTCCCCCGACTTCCGTTTGGCCCGGCGAGACGGCCGGCGGGCGAGCGGAAGGCGGAAGCGGAAAGAAGCGGACGGCAAGCAAGAAGAGGGAAGGAAGGGGACAAAGATCTCCCTTCAAGCCGCCCATTTGGCGCCTCTTCATTTCGGACGGCCGAAATTCGATTGCGCGACGGCGTGCGGCCGCGAAACGTTTGACGTCTTTTTTCGAGGTTCTCGTTCGCGCCTCCACGGAACGCCGTCGAGCTCGTCCTTCTGCCGCCCAGGTAAGGAAGCTAGACGGCCAATTGCTCGCGGAATCCAACGCGGGTGATCGTCGAGCGAGGTTCCAGCCACTAATCTCTTCTTCCTTCCGGTCGGCTTCCGTTGATGTTCGCACTCCAAGGAAGAGAAATCCGAAGGACTCCGAACTACGACGGTCGGAGCAAAACGGCGGCCGTCCGGACGACCGGCCGGCGCGCCCGCAGCCACTCGAAAAGCCGAAGGTTGCGAGTCGAAACAGATCAACGGGGATGTCGAGTGGAACAAACAAACCGGCCGCTCATCTTTTCGCGCACACGACCACGGGATTCGCACGTTCACTCTCGATCCTCCTCCTTCCCTTCTTCCTCCAGCTGTTCAACCCGCGAGACACCCGCTTTCGACTTTGAATTGACGTCGTTTCGAGTCAAGAGCGTTTAGGTCATCATCGACCGAAACATGTAACGGATCACGGGCAAGAACAGACGGAGTTGAATGAGGCCAAGGATCGTTGCGTGCCTGAGGAGACGGAGGACGATAGACTTTTAACCCCACAAGACAGAACCAGGAAAGAACACTTGAGTCAACAAATCAAACGAAAAGTCAGCTGGGACGTTCATCCACGTACTCAACGT
Source organism: Aphelenchoides fujianensis (assembly GCA_024699865.1). Classification (NCBI taxonomy): domain Eukaryota; kingdom Metazoa; phylum Nematoda; class Chromadorea; order Rhabditida; family Aphelenchoididae; genus Aphelenchoides; species Aphelenchoides fujianensis. The sequence goes on from JAMPIO010000283.1 coordinate 54,705, forward strand.
GATCAACAGAAATGAGACGACGGCCGGGATCTCCAAATTGACGACCCGAACGACAAGTTCAAGAGTTCCCGTTCGCTCCCGCCCATCGCGTATTGTTCGCTCCGGCTGCTCGAACCTGGCAACCGGCCGGCCGTCTGCAACGAACGGAGATTTCGGATTCCGCGTCAGAAAGCGGAAAGAAGGCGGCGGTTTTGCAGGGGGCGGTTGAAAGTTCACGGAGATCTTCGGAGTTCATTCGTTTGGACCAACAGATCAAAAGTGTTTATTGCGGTGAAGTGAGTACGAGAACAATCGATTGGGAGTTCAACTCAAAGCTCCGACCATTCGGGCGGCGTCTCCATCGTCGAGTTCCTACGCAGCCAACCAAACAGATCGAAGGACGGAGATTCTTCGCTCTTCCCGCTCATTCCGAGGATTTCCGTCGCTGCCCGCTCGGCCAGCACATTCTTTCTTGATTTTCCCGGTGGGGGTGCGCGGGAAGAAGGCGGAAGGCTTAAAGAGGACGTAGCGCGGGCATTTGTAATGGGAGATTCGTTCGCGGCAGAAAGCCTTGAGTTCCGCTTCGTCCAACGAGCCGCCGGCCTTCAGCTGGACGACCGCGCAGACCTCCTCGCCCATTCGGTTGTCCGGCACTCCGACCACCTGCGAGAGGGATGAAAGAAGGAAGAAGGCGGGAGGAGAGCACCTGGAACGTCCCGAACGAGGGGATGGTGGGCGATGAGGCCCTCGATCTCCGGCCGGGCTGATGTTCTCGCCGCCCCGGATGATCATGTCTTTGAGGCGGCCGACCACCGACAAGCTCTCGTCTTCGTTCAGGCAACCGACATCGCTGCAAGCAGGGGAATGAGTGAATGGAAGAGATGAATGAATGCAGTCGAGTACCCGGTGTGAAACCAGCCGCCGCTCGAAATCGTCGCGGTGGTCGCCTTCGGATCGTCCCAATAGCCGCGCATTCGGCTGTAGCCCCGCGTGCAGATTTCGCCCGCTTGTCCGCGGGGCACAATCCTCCCGTCGGCGTCCTGGATGCTCAGCTCCAAGTGCGGCGTCACGTGCCCGACGGTTGCCATTCGTTTCGCGAGCGGGTCGGTCGGGCGGCTCAGCGAGACGGCCGTCGTCATCTGAAACGTTCGCATTACGAATGCTTCGTCGAAATCCACTGACTTCCGTGCAGCCGTAGCCGATGACGACGTTCTTCAGGGCCGTCCGACGAGTCAGTTCGGCCACCAACGCTGCGGGCACTGGCGATCCCGCCACAAGGGCTGCAAAAGAGGAAGCGATGACGCCGAAGCCGATGGTCGGAGCTAACCGGTGTGAGTGGACTGGAGGTCGAACTCGTGGAGTGTGGGCACGTTCAGCACGTCCAGCATCATCGTCGGGGTGCCGTAGATGGTTGTGCACTTCTCCGCGCTCATCGCCTCGATCGTCCGCTCGGGAACGACCGAGGCAGCGGGGAAGACGCAAGTGGCGCCGTGGATCAACGCGGAAACCACTCCCACGACGCACGCAAAGCAGTGGAAGAGGGGATTCGGGATGCAGACGGTGGCTAACTGCAACAAGAAGTGAGAAATGTTCTGGAAGAAAACAGAGAGAGCGAACTTCTTGATTGAAGCCGAGCGACAAGCCCGTGAGGTTCGCGTTGTTCACGATGTTGTGATGCGAGAGGACGACCGCTTTCGGGTTCCCGGTTGTTCCCTGCAAACGAAAAACAATTGATAGCTTCCCATGGAGATGGACGGACGGAGGTGAACTCGATGTTTGCGGGATCGTCCGGTTGGATTTGGCGGCCGACTTCGTTCAACTCGCGTTCTTCCGTCGACCCGCCCACCCCCATCAGCTCGTTGAAATTCCAAACGCCTCTAAACAAAAGCAGCTTGTTTATTCGGCTTTCATCTCCTTTCGAACCTCAACTTCTTCCCGTCGTGATTGCCGAAGAGGATCGCGTGTTTGAGTTCGGGCAGCTCGCTGGAGCAAATCGCCCCGATTCCCCTTGGCGGCCGTTCGGATTTCGGGAACGGCGGCCGTCAAAATGCTGCAAATCGGATGGAATCGCATGAATTGAGCGGCTTCCTTTTCGGCTCACTCGTAGAAGTCGGTTCTTCGATGGCGGCGCGGCAAAACGATCGCCTTACGCCCACCTTCCGCAACGCGAACTTCAGTTCGGCCGCTTGGTAGGCGGGCGATAGGTTCACCTGCAAACTTCCTTCGTTTCCCTTCAATCCAATTGACCTCAACGGACCAGGACCAAGCCGGCGGCAGCAGCGGCTAGTTGAGTAAGGACCCACTCGTAGTGGTTGTTCGACCAAATAGCCACTCGATCTCCCCGCTCCAGCCCCAAGTGCAAGAGACCGCCGGCCAACCGTTGGACCTTCAAACGAACAAATCGATCAACGAGGAAGAACGAGAAGGATTCGATTTCACATCGCTGTAGACGTCGGCGTACGTCTTGCGGACGTTCTGCTCGCGGAGGACGAAGAGCGGCCGGTCGGGCAGCCGGGCGGTCGTCTCGCGGAACTGCGCGTGGATCGAGTCGCCGATCAACGGAATCGACGAAGCGGCGTGCACGTACGAGAGCGACGACTTAGAGCGGATCGCCCGCGCCACCGAGAACGCCGCCTTCCACCGCATCCTCGCCGTTCGGAATGACGAGCGATTGCAAGTGGTCGGCGAGCAGCAAACACCTCACGAAAGACTCCCGCAATAAACGGCGAGCAGCTCGCTTTACGACTCCTTAAATCTGCACTCCGAGGCGGGCGAACTTCGCAGTGCCGCCTGTTGCTCAAACGAGTTCCCGCCTTCTTTCCAGCTTGCAAGCCGCCTCCAGCCTGCTCGTTTACGATCGTAAAACCTCGAAAGCACACGTGGTTTACGCCGGGAGACGAACGTGCCGTTTGCCAACCGACTACCGTGTTTATTTTCTCCGTTCTCTGGTGTTTATTCGCCTTCGCGAACGGGCAAGGACCGTCGATCGATCTCAAAGTATTTACATGCGGGGATTAGACGGCCGGGAAGGGGAAGGAAGAAGCGAACGGATGGACGGTCGACAATCCGCTTCTTCGAGCAAACATCAAGCGGCGATTCATGATTCCTGGAGCTCGGCTAAATCGAGAGCGAATCAGTAGGGGATTGTTCGGAACTCCGCATGACTCACTCGACAGGCAGAGGCCGTAGAAGAGGCCGCTGTCCGGGTTGATGCCGGCCGGGAAGACGCAGCGGAGGCCCGGCGGGCAGGCGACCTCGTGCCTCCGCTCGACGCCCTCGCGGCACGGCTCGTCCATTCGTCGTTGGGGCTTGGCTGCAAGAAGGTGAGGATGAGCGAGTGAGCGAACGAGGAAGAGAATGAATGAGAGCAATCCTCCCATTGATCCTTTTTTAGCGGCCTACCGACGACGGCAGTGAGGGGCATGGCGAGGAGCAGGAAGAAGACGGCCATTTCTCTACGCGACATCCTTCGAGTGGATCGATCGACTGGCTGACGGGAAGAAGCGGACGAAGAATGCGGGCAGACGCGAGCGGGAGTGAGGGGAAGACGGCTGAAAGCAGTCGCTCGCTGCTTTAATCGATCGATCGATGGGGACGTGAATCACGAGTGGACGCCTCGCAGAAATCTCTCGAAGATCTCCGCCCTACCGTACGGTTCGAAGCGAAAAGAAAAAAGTGGCAAAAAAAAGCGGCGAAGTGGTCGCCCGCATGAAAAAACCTCTGCGGGTTCAGCGGGCGGCTTTTGGGGACAAATCTGGCCTCTTTCTTCTTCTTCTTCTTCGAATCAACGGAAAGAAGGCCACCCGGCCGGATTGTATTTTTGTTTTGGTCCTCTCGAACGCACGTGACCTCGACGGGCACATGGCCGCGGCGCGGGGATGAAGGCGGCCGACTGGCGACCGCAAGCCGTTTTTTCGCCTCTGGGGCGGCCGGCAAGTGGGCCGAGCGGATCGACGGCGCTCATCGCTGCCCCCTCCGCACTCCTCCTAATTGGAGGCCAACTCGATTGACGACCGATGGTCGACGGGTCGAAGAATGCGGCAATCTTCGGCCCGCCTGCTCGTCGTTTGACGAAATCCGCCGGCCGGAATGCACGTGGGTCGTCTGCGAGAAACAAGTGGCCGAACAGACGGGAAAGAAAAAAAGTCAATCAGCGGAAGTGTTTTATTTCGACGACGTTGAAGACGGGCCGGCAGTGGATCACGAAGAAGAAGGAAGAGATGGAAAGAATGCACTTAAAGAATTCGGAGATCAGCAGTCAAAATACAAAAGCCTCAAATAATTCGCGGCTTCACGCCCAAGTACTTCTTTTGGGCCACCTTCTGTGCCCCGAATACACACAAGTAGATCATTGCGAGACCGATCAGGACGAGCATACAAATGAGAGCCGCACCGGAGATGTTCCACGGGATGCTGTACGTCCGATCGCGGGCGATTTCCTGAACAAAAAGATGAACAGAGAAGACGGAAGAGAACGCACGATCACGTGCTCGACTCCGGCCGAGACATTCGCGTAGTTCGCGTTGAATTTGGTGAGCGTCTCCTCGCCCTTCTGCACGACTTCTTTCGCGTGGTTGTTCACCTAGAAATCGAGGTTTAATCGAGAGTATTGATTGATCGGAGGAACCAACCACATGAGTGAGTTCATTGACGTTGCCGGCGACCACGTGCACTCGGTCGATGACCAAATCGATCGAGTAGTTCGGCTTGACGGTCGGGATGACCACAGGGTTGAGCGGCTGCTGCTGATTCCACTGGCGGTACATGAGAACACGAGCGGTTGAACGAGTGAAAGACGAGCAGAGTGGAGGGATGAGTCAAGAGAAGAAGACGGAGAAGACGAGCGAGCTCGCGGACCGACCGGCGGGGCGATGAGCAATGCAAACAACCGGCCCGCTCACTCACTCCTCCCCGCTTCGTCCACACGCCCCACTTGCCGCCGACCTCCCGCCCGCCCGCCCGTCTGACCGCCGCCGGTCGTCGAGCGGCCGGCTGTTTGATCGGATTGTCCGGCTGCTCAAACAACTCCGTTCAGGGATGTCGAACGAACGGGATTTCCGTCGGGGAACATCCGTCCAAGGCTGGAACAAGATGGAGGAAGCAAAAGAATTCTTTTCAGTTCATGTGACGACTATAGAGTGCACTCCTCATTACAAAGAATGAACGGAATGGTGGGATGTGAGGAGTCGATAAACAAGAGAGTGCGGATGTTTGAATTTCAAATGACTCCGTCGGCAATTCCCTTCATTCCTCCTTCTTCTCCCGTCTTCCTTCTCCTGCTTATCACTCCGCACTGCAAGCAGCATAAAGACGCCGCCTGTCTGCCAACGCGTGGAGGTGATTAGGCGGCGGAATTCGGAGAGACGGCTTCGTTCATTAACGATCGAGCAGCCGCCTTCATTCGTACGATTTCTTTTCGTCGGCTCGAGCAGTTCGCAAAGACGGAAGGGCGGCCAAGAAGGACGTGACTCCCGACCGGCCGCCACGAGCTGAAAGGAGCGCCGCCGCCACCGCCCGATCACGCCCGGCCGGTCGACGCCCGTGTTTGGAGCCGCCCGCCCTTCGGTTCCGCTTTTTGTTACGAAAATCGTTTTGATTTGCGCCCGCCGGCCGACTGCCGACTAATTTCTCGCGGCGATCGTAAAGAAGCGGAAAGTGCGGACTGATGGACAGCCGTCGATGACCGACGTGACGACCGCCGCCGCCTCGAACTCCTCTGCGCCGCCCGTCCGCTTGGCCGTCGAGGTCCTGAAGGTGGGCGGAATGCGGAGGGATCTCCCTTTCTATCATCTACTCGTTCAGGTTCTCATCTCGACGAACCGGCAAACGGAGGACGTCGTTCGCTTGATCGACTTTGTGATCGAACTCCTGATCTACGGCCTGTTCGCCCTCGTCGTCCTCTCCGCCCTCGTTTGCCTCGCCTTCTGCTGGGTTGTTCGTCGAGCGAGGGCAAACGAGAAAAGAACGAAGCGGTCGAAAGCGAAGTGGACATTCGAGGAAAACGTGGTGGATTATGATCAAGGACGGACTGCTCACCTACGACAATCAAACTGTTGACTTCGTGGGTGGGCGCATAAAAAGAAGTAACCTTTCCGCTGTTTGCAGCAAGTCCGCTACTTCAACTACCAACTGGGCCGCCTGAACGGACAAATCGGGCAGATCTCGTTGCTCGTCTTCTGGCTGATCCTCCTGTTCACCGTTCTCCTGCTCACTTCTTTGGGCCTCCTGCTCGTCTGTTTGCGGGAGCAGTGGCGTGAGTACCGCCGTTTAAACGCGCGCTCGGCGCCCGGAAAGGGAGTGGAGGTGTGAACAAGACGGTAAACACCCGCTTGCTCGTTTGTTTGACTTCCGTTTTCGTTTGCAGCCGTTCGAAATGTCGTTGGACTCGGTGAGTAAACCACTAACCGCTTACTAATTGGTCTGCTTGATCCGTAGATCCTGCACTCAATCGACAACCTGCTGGTCGACGTGTCGGCGAACGTCAACCGCCTCCTCCAGACGTTGATTTGGTTCCTGCCGATCTTCATCGTCGCCTTCACGGTCCTCGTCTTTCTGCTCTTGATCGTCGCCATTTCGGCCCTCGTTCTCCAGTGCAAACGGAATCGCCAGCTTAAACGAACGCAACGAGCGACCGCAGCAGACGATCCCGTTCGCTCGCCCCCGCTGCTCCAGGCGACCTCGCTGAAGGTGGAGACAACCGACGAGTATTGAGCCCACTGGCTACTTTGAAAGATTTCTACTGCCATTCTTGCTTGTTGTTTGCTTAGTCGTAAAGATACGGAATTACAGAGTTACAACGTTGGTGAGCAAAGACTGCCGGTCGACTGAACAGCTCGCGGTCATTGCGGGAAAGCAAATAACTATTTTTCTTGCGCACTAGCCCCCACTCTCCCCATTCGATTCTTGACAACGACCGACGTAAACCTGCCTAAGCGACAAAAACGACAATTTATTTAACATTAACTCTACAATCAACCAATCAACCAACAACATTCGATTAAACGGGTGGGGGTTACACAATCGACACTTAAACGGGTTGGTGGTCAACGTGGAAGTGGATCGTTCGGTGGTCCTCGTGGTAGAACTGAAAGCAGGCGGGATAAATTAATAAAAGGAGTGCAAGCAGGAAAACGAACCTCCTTGGGGACCGAGAGCGCCACATCGTACTTCATGCTCACGTCGTGCCGCACGCCCATGAAATTGTAGTTCCAGACGCCGTTCGAGGGGACCCTGAAGAAGAGCAATCAATCGAATGGAGCGACTGAAGGGTAGAACTCACATATCGTAGCCGCAGAAGCGGTCCGACAGCAGCATTTGGGTCTTCTCGTAGTGGGAGGGCAGGTAGCCCTTGTCCGTGTTGTTCTTGCCCCACTCGTAGCCGGTGGGCGTGAGGCGGTAGGCGGTCAGCGAGACGGAGCCCGGAGTGAACGAGCAGGTCATGATGATCGTCTTGTCGCCGTCCCACTCGGCGTTCTGCGAGAGGATCGGCGCGTGCTGGCTTACGTCCTGCGGCGACAACTGCGGCAGCTCGTTCGGCTGCGTGTGGATCCTGCAATGAGCAAGGGATGAGCACTCGTCGCATGCTCCCGATCACTCACCATCCCAACGGCTCCAAGTCTTTGATGAACTCGTGGTTGGGCAGTTGGTGGGGCAGATCGACGAGCTGGTGGGTGCCCCATTGCAGCGGCAGCACGATGCAGCGGATCTCCTTGACGTTCGGGTGGTCCGGCGGCGAGACGCCGTACAGGTAGCCGGCGATCTGAACACGAGGGATGAGCGAACAGTTCGGCCGATCAATCAACGAACCTGGGGGCGGATGTCGCTGATCCTGACGAAGTTCTTGAGGACGTTCTTGGGCAGCACGTACGTGAAGCCCGTGTCCTTCACGTCGGCCGAATTCACGTAGATGTGCTGCGTGCGAAGGAAGAGGTTGGTCGACGAGATCGCCCGCACACGCCACTCCGTCCGCGAGGCGAACGTTTGGGTCTCGTAGTTGCTGGTCGTTGCGGAGATGATCTCGTCGCCGTGTGTGTTCACCGTCCGCGTTGTAGTCGCCGTCACCTGCAACGAGCGAAAAGTGGGAATGAACAGAAGCCTTGAAGCCGGTCGGAACGCACCTGAGTCTGCTCCTTCGTCTGCTTCTCGATGTCGGCGATCTGCTGCCGCTGTTGGGACGGCGCGCTGATCTCCATGCCGAGGATGAGGGCGAAGAAGACGGTGATGAATGAGGCGGACTGGAAGCCGCATATAAGTCGTTCAAATTACGAACTTCTGCAAAAAGTGCGTTAGGGGGGGGGGGGGGTAACGCACTTTTTGCAGCCGATGTCCAAAATCGCAACGCAAATCGTGCATTTGCAAAAAATTGTAACGCAAAGTGTGCAGCTGCAAAAATTCGTTACGATTTCTTGCAGCCGTCGGATTTTCGTTCGGAATTCTTGCATCTGCAAAAAATCGTTACGAATTTTTGCAGATGTCGGATTTGCATTCCAAATTCTTGCAGTTGCACGTTTTGCGTTCACGAATCTTGCAGATGCACAATTTGCGTTCGTGATTTTTACAGCTGCAAAAAATCGTTACGAAAACCGACAATCTGCAAGAATCGTGAACACAAATGTTGCAGATTTGGGGAAAAGTCATCGAAATTTGGCCGTTTTTGAGTGAAAATCAGTCATTTTTGCAACATTTCCGTACACGATTCTTGCACGATGTTCGATTGGCGTTCACGATTTGAGCACTGCAAACTTCGCGTTCACGAATTTTGCATCTGCACAAATCGTGAACACAAAGTTGACATTTGTAAGAACTTCGAACAGAAATCCGACATCATGCACGATTTGTAAACGCAAAACTTGCATCTGCAAAAATTCGTTACGATTTTTTGCAGATGCAAAAATCCGGAACGGAAATCCGACGGCTGCAAAAAATCGTTACGAATTTTTGCAGCTGCAAGAATTCCGAACGCGAATCGTGCGGCTGCAAAAATTCGTTACGATTTCTTGCAGATGCAAAATTTGTGAACGAAAATCTTGCATGGCTGCAAAAAGTGCGTTACCCCCCCCCTAACGCACTTTTTGCAGAAGTTCGTAATTTGAACGACTTATATGATGGCGAACGAGTTGATGTGGTACATGTTTTTCTAAACGGTAAGATTGATCGATGGCTGGATAAAAGGAGAGCACTCACGTGGATGATTGTGATTTTGTTCTTGGCCGAAATGTAGTCCGCAAGGTTGCGGTCGACGATCAGACCACACGATCTAACTGAAGGAGTGATCGCGAGGAACACGCCGCTCCTGGGATCGAAATCGTGGAAATAAAGGATTATAATACGCACCAAGTACTCGAAATGCCCCGGGTGGTTCGGATCGCGAATCGCTCTGTAAACCGCAAAGAAATAAAAAGAACTGATGATTAGGAATCACCGAACGACTTCCGGCTGCCCCGCCTGCTGCGCGCCTTGGTTTTGACCGCGATCGGATTGGCAGAAAGCGATCGCTTTCCACACGCACCACCAAATCAAACGAACAATCCCGAAGACTAGCGTGTACAGGGCCCACCAGAGGAAAAGGAGGATTCGCTCGTAAGGAGCAGTTTCGAGCACGTCCTTGATATCGGCGTAAAAATAGGAGAAGGCCGTGCTTTCGACAATGAAACGGGCTTCGTACTTCTCGGGGAGGAAGTGGCGGAGAGACAGCACGAGGTAGGAGCAGACGATGCGAAGGAGTTTCTTCGGGATCGTGTCCACTCGGAACATCGTCAAAGCAGCAAGTGATTTTTCACCCGCTTTTCGCACCTTCCTTGCCGCAGGCCTGTTGCCTGATTTTCGCTACGAGACTCCCGACGGCTGAGCGTCACTTCCCTGCTCGTTGCTGCGGGACTTTCGGCGGGTTTTCAAACGATGATTTTGAGTTCGACGGCCGTTTCCGCTCCGAATATTCTTCGTGCTGGTTTATTCTTATTTTTCGGTTTCAACTGGATGTCCAAGCAACGGTTGACAATCACCATTGCCGGCGGTCATTGCGGCGAAAATTCGTGTAGAGTTGGAATGGACTGTCCACTACGAGCACCTCGAAAGAAATGCCGGAAGTCATCAAGGCAGTCTTTTGTACGAACCGAAATGAAGAATTACTCGCGGTCATCAAGTCAACGCCGAGCGCCTTCTTTTTACTGCACAGCATCACTCGCTTGTCGCATATTCGCTTCGTGCACGTCGAAGAGATGGGAAGCGTTTTGAGCCGAATGTTCGAAGCAGTTCTAGTTTCGTTTAACGCGGTTGGGGTCGCAAAAGAGAAGCCATATCGCTCGCTTCCGGCGATCATAAACGACGGCAATTTCGCCACCGTGCAATGGAGTCCCCATTTGCGATGGAACAACGGAGCTTCGTTTTCGCGCTGCGGCCGCTACGTTTTCTTGATTGAAAGGATTTGCTGGATTTTAGTCTACGATTGCCGATTGCAGTTGTTGACGTGATTTTCTTCCACTCATTGCTCGTTTGATTCACTTGCTTGCAGCGAATTCGTAAGTGTTTCGCAACCATCCGAAGAACTCCCGCAAGCGGTGTGGGATCCCAAAAGATCGGTCTTGTACTTCGATTCGGTTGACAAACAGACGCTGTTGGCGGTCATTTGGACGGGAGATGAAAACGCACCTCACGACCAACAGACCGAATGGAAGTGGTACTTCGTTTTGATCAAGCTGGACTACGAAACAAAGACCGCTTCCTACCGGCGTGTTTTGCTTTTGGAGGACGAACAGCCGGCGACTCTGTTCATCACCGGCTTTCCGGGCTGCAATCCGCACCTTCAATTCTCTTGTTCGTACTTTGCGGCTCATTCGCACGTCTTCTTCGCTCATTTCGACGGCGAAAAGCTTCACGTTGGCGATAGGCTCGCTTTGCCGCCGTACTCTCGTTGCTCTCAATTGATCGATGGTGTGATCTACTCGCTCGGTCTCAATTCGAGAAACGACTTGCTGAGTTGGAACTACGCCTGGCGCTCCGATCTGAGCACGGTGTGGGCAGTTGCTTTTGAAATGACGAACACCTGCCCGCCGTTTAATGTGCTGCTTCTTCCCGTTCTTCTTTTAAGGGCTTATTTTAGGTGTTAACAACGCGGTCGCTCTTGCACACGGCCAAGTGGTCCAAGAAACGATTGTTCTTTTGTGTGGAGCTGGTGAATGTCGATGTCTACGAGGAAAAACTGATCGTATTCGATCCATTTGAGCGAACGTTTTCTCTTGTGCCACTCGATATACCGGCTTCAGTCAGCGGACTGTTGATCGAGGAAGACGACGGAGTGTTGAGTCTTTGCCGAAACAAACACGTCTGGAATTATGTGCGGCGAGAGTACGAAGTGGTTCGTGTGCCCATTCGGTAGGAAGAAAAAAAGGGAAATTTAACGAGTTTTTCTGCAGCAAACCCCTCCGCCTGCACCAGCTCTCGTGGATCGAAGTAAAACGAGACCGCCAGCTGTTCGTGGACGCCATTCACTTTCTGCCAGAATCCCTTGTTTCCACACATCTTCTCATGCGCTCCCCACTGCTTGATCACTATCGTCGTTGAATCCGCTCGCCTTTCATGTTCAATAAACAAGCAAAAGATACTGTCAAAAAAGCATACGTGTGCATCCATTTGAAAGAAGTGTCGAACGTGAGGGAAGAAGTTTCCGCGCGCTCGCTCTTCTAAATGAACGAGATGGCGTTTTTTTGACCTTGTCGGAGTTGCTCGCGGTCATTGGGGCAACGCGAAGGGCGACCTTTTTTCATTTGCAGCAACCTCCACTCCGTCATTCGAGTTGTGCACTGCGAGCAGATGGGTGCTGTTTCAAGCCGTGTATTGGAGGTATCCGAACGATTAAATGCTCCATCTTGTTTGGTTAAAGTCGATGGAAATTTCGAACCAGAGCGCGGACTGATCTCTTATTCGTGGTGGCATGACTGCGCGCAGTTTTCGCCATGCGGCCGCTACTTGTTCTGCTGCCAAAATTTGCGCTGGATTTTCGTTTACGACTCCAAGCTTGGCATTTCCACGTAATTTGAATGCCTCCGAACAAATTAACAACCTTCTTCAGCGTGTTCCACAACAGCCCGCAGAAATCCGGCGATATTCCAGCAACATTGTGGAGTTTGGAGATCTTATATTTTGTTCCCATTGACGAGCACACGCTGTTGGCGTACATTTGGACGGTCGACGAGCTTTCGACTCACGAAGATGGACCGGAATGGAAGTGGCACTTCATTTGGATCACACTGGACTCCGCGACGAAAGCGGCTTCGATTCGTCGGGTGTTGTTAGTGAGTGATCGGGAGGCTGAGCCCGCCGTTCTGTTCATCAGTGGATTCCCGGGCCGTTCCTCGCCTATCTCTTTCTTATGTTCTCCTTATGGATTTCATTCGGACGTCCTGTTCGCTCATTTCGACGGAGAGCAGATCGTTATCGACCGGAAGGTTAATCTTCCTGCTTGCACTGGCAATCCGCAAGTGATCGACGACGTGGTTTACTGGATCACCACTGATTCGTCATTTGTATTGAACTGGAAACAAGCGATGAGCTACGAATTGAAAACGGAACTGTTGGTCCCGATCCCCACTACAACCGACTTTCCCACGTTCAACGTTTGTTCGGAACAATTCATTTGGTGGAAGAAGAGTTTCTTTAGGCAAAAACTTTTGGAGTACTCACGTACTCGACCCAATGGTCGGCGCGGCGTTTGTTTCTGTTGCTTGAAGAAGTGAGCTACTTGTACGCCGAGAAGCTGGTCGTCTTTGATCCAATCCGACGAACGTTCTTTCTCCTTCCGTTCGTTTGTTCTCCATCGATTTGCGGAATGGCGATCGACGACGAGGACGGGCTTTTGAGCGTGTGTCGAACGCATTTCAAATGGGGAGTGATCAGAGGCGGCTACGAAGTGGTCCGTGTACCCATTCGGTAGGAGGCAAAGGAAACCGCAAGTTCAACGAGTTTCTTCTTTGCAGTAAACCCCTCCGCCTTCACCAGCTGTCGTGGATCGAAGTGAAACGAGACCGTCGATTGTTTGTGGACGCCATTCATTTGCTTCCCGAATCGTTTGTTTCCACACCTCTGCTCTCTCGCTCCCAAGTGCTGGCTCACTATCGTCGTTGATCCAGCCACCTTCACACGTTTTATCCAAGGCTGTTGCTCTACATTTTCCAAATGTCTCTTTCTCATTGCTTGAATGAATGTCTGACTTCTTTACTCCACGAGCAGCACTGTTTGTACACAAAAGAAGACACCGAAGAGCGGTCGCCGCTAGACGCGATGCCCGCGATGGCGTCCGCGCGCGTTCGAGCGGCCGAGGATGAGGGACTTGAAGGCGCGACGGAACTCAGTGTTGAATATCGTGTAAATCACGGGGTTCATGAAGCTGCAATCAAGTGGAGATCAACGGGCTTCTCTCCGACCACCCACCTATTCAAGTAGCCCGTCCACGTGGCGTAGAAGAACGGTCCAAAGCCCACTTGACAAGCAGGCTCGTCCAGCAGCACGCAGACCGCGTTCAGGATGTTGATCCCAAAGAAGGGAACCCAGCAGACGAGGAAGATGCCTGCAATCACCCTCTCGTTCTCGCCTGTTGTTCTGCTTGACTCACCGACAACGATGCCCAGCGTCTTGGTCGCCCGCTTTTCCTTCCGCTGCGCCTTGTTCACTTTCCGCTTCAAGCTGGACTCCTTGCGGTTGATCGCCCGCTTTACCATTTTGACTAAACGACGGTTGAATGCAGGAGAAGAGGGTGGAACGAACGTTTGGACTCCAGATTCTTGCCCGGAGTTGGAGTGGCTCGGCCGCCGATGCCCGCCGTCGTCGTCGCCTGCGATGGAGTGCTGGAGTAGTCGCTGTAGTGCTCGGTGGACGGCTTCATGCCGCCGTTCGTGTGACTCGACTTGTGCGAGAAGCTCCGATTCGGCAGCGAGGTCTTGGGCGACATCGACTCTAAACAATTGGAATTGATGAGAAGACGAGTGGTTGTTGGTTTGCGCACCGGCCAGCGGCATCGTCGATTGGGAGCTCGAGAGTCCCGGCCGCTCCAGCAGCTTCGAGGTCTCGAGGACGTTGTTCGCGGAAGAGAGGCGGCGGAACGGGCGAACGTCCGAGCCGGGGATCTTGAAGGTGACCGATGGCGAGGAGGCCTGCAATCCAGCACGTCAATGCTTCTCTTCTCTTCGTTGTAACTCACTTCATCTCGACTGTGTTTGCCCTGCGACCGCGAGGATTTGCGGGGGACGGATTCCGTGGAATCGGCGGTCGCATTTCGAATCACGAGAGCCGAAGGGAGGGGCGCGGCGGAGGGCAGGGGTTTCTTCTCGTCGAACGTGTCTATCGTCTCCGCCGTTTGTTCTGCAACAAAATCAAGCGAATCAATGGTCGTTCGCAAGACAACAAACGATCAGCAATCGGCGGCAATCCCATCGGCTGGAGCGGAAGGAAGTTGACGTCCGTCGCCGAAGCGGTGATCTCCTGGCTGTACGGGACGGGCGACCGGCTTCTCTTTGCGCCCCCGCCCGCATTTCCGCGCAACACCCGGCTGTTCTGACTGTCGTGCATCGAATCCACGTCCACGTAGTCCAACTCCTCGCCCAGCTCGCCCAGGGTGGAGGACGTGAGGGCGCCCGGATGGCGGCGACTCACGACCGTCGGATTGACGATGCACGGCGCACTCTGCCGGGGTTCTTCTTTCGGCCGAACTGGTGGAAGGGTGGAAGGAGCAGTGAACGAGTGCCCCCGCCGCTTTGCGCCCATCGCCGTCGCGAACGAGTCGCTTTGCCGGCGGACCACCCGCTCGGCGACCATCGCGATCGCCTCCTCCTCCTCCGTGCAGCTGAGCTTCTTGCGCACGGGCGCACTCCCGTACGAGGCGACCGAAGTGGGCGACGGGCGGAACAACCGGGGAGAGCGCCTACTCAAATGCCGCAGCAGATCGGTGGCCTTCGAAACGTCCACATTGGGCAAGGCCAATGAGCGCGGCGACACGTGGAACGACTTGAAGCGACGGACCGAATTCCTGAACACACGAAGTAATCATTCGATCGATCGATCAGTCAAACGAAACGAACCGAATGACAGACGGCGACTTCCCGAACTTGTCGCGAGCGGGCGGCGGCCGCGACTTCAGCGTTCCGTGCGGCGAGTCGTCGTCCAGCTCGTTCAGGTGGGTGGAGTCCAGTTCGGACGACTTCCTGCAATCTTTTCGTTCAATCGAAAGAAGTGGACGGAAAGAACCGACCGGGACAACGAAGTGGGTGCTTCGGAGGCGAAATCATTTGTGACAATGTGGAGGTTCTCCGAAAGCGAGCCGCTGCTGCTCAGAGGAGAGGACGAGGCGACATCGTGTTCGTCTGAAAGCTCTCGCATAAGCTTCGATCTCCTTCAGCTATGCGAAGTGCCCATCCACCAAAACAAACGGAAATCGGTGCGTGTTAATGGAAAGCGAAGAAAACTCGTGGGTTAGACGGCAGAACGTGCGGAAAGAAAGAAAGCGGAAACCGAAAAGAAGACAGACGGAACGGAAACCGAAAGGAAATCAAAAAAATGCAAAGGTTAGTCGGCACACACACTCGTTAGAACGACATTCGTGATTGGCGGGAACCGAAAGAAAACGACGATGTCGGTCACGGGCGAACTCAAACTGAAAACATTCGTTTGAACGAAAGCGACGACGTCCAACTCGGCCGGAGCGTTCGGTTCACCTGCGGCGATCGTCGCGATCCGGCGGGCGCGCAAGTGGGCGGCGGGCGGTCGGCCGGCGGCTTTCGCGAGGCCCAAGTCGGGGGCCGACGGGGACTTCCGCGCGACGCCCTTCTTCCTCCGGCGGCCCGTGCGCGGCGGATCGTTGTTCGCGTCGAGGACGAACCGCCGCAACATCAACGGCGACCGTTCGTGCAGGACGGGATCGGCGGCGTAGTCGCCGGAACGGAAGAATTTCATTCGGGCGGCCCAAATGCGCTCGCGGTGGGCGCGGCAGCGGCGGACGGTCGACGACGGCCGCTCCGCTTCGAGGAGGGCGGCCGGCGAGAGCGGCGCCGGCGGGGTGGTCGGCGAGGCGAGCGGGCTGCTCGCGTTCGGGCCGAGGGTGGTCGTTGTGGTCGCCACGGTGGCGGCGGGCGAAAGGACGGCGTGCGGGCGGTGCGGGATGCTCTCCACGTTCAGGATGAGCTCGTCGGTTGGGTCGGGCGACGTGACGCTCGTGTGGAACGAAAGGTCGCTCCGCGCGGTGGTCGTCGGGCTGAGCGCATTCGAAAAAGTGAAGATTTCCGTCGGGGATCGTCGCTCTTCCTGCTCGGAGGGCGTCGAGTCGGACGGGAAAGCGGGCGACGTGCGGGGCGTCAGAAGACCCGGCCGGTTGGCGGTGGGCGACGTGCTGAACGGCCGCAACGCCGCCGATCCCTCGTGCAGCCGGCCGTTCTCCGCCCGCAGCGTGGAGCCCGTGAGGGCGATCGGTGCGGAGCGGGCGGAATCGCAGCCGGCCGTCGAGTTGCTGCGCATCTTCTGCGAAATTGTGTCGCTGCAGCGGCGGAAGGACTCGTGGCTCGCCAGGAGGGGCATCAAGCTGGACAAGCCGAGCGTCTGCGTGGTGGACGGGCCGAGGAAGGAGCCGCGGGCGGAGTTTGTCGGCTGCTGCTCCACGCCGAGCTTGCGGGACGGGACGAAGCGGCGGAGCGTGGGTTCGGCGAGCGAAAGACGTGGGCGGGCGCCGATTGCCGAGACGGCCGTCGAGATGCCGCAGCCCACGCGGGCCATGAACGTGCGCGCGGAGTTCGGGCGCTCGTCCGTCGAAGAGAAGTCGTCGAACTCGTCCTCGTCGCTGGTCTCCGCCTCGTCTTCCTCGTCCTCGTCTTCGTACTCGCTCTCCACGGACTCGTGCTGCTCGTCGCTCTCCACCTCGTACTCGGTCACCCGGTCGACCGAAGAGAAGCGGCAACGCCGTCCGCTGTTTGGCGCCTCGCCGCTCTCTCGGTCGGCCACCGGGGCGGCGGCGGCGACGATCGCTGACGTGAGGGCGTGCGTGGTCGAGGAGAGGCTCACGGGCGAGACCATTCGGCTGGAGCGCCGCCGCCCGTTCGCTGTGGCCGGCGAGGTCGGCAGGAGGGAGTTGGCGATCGGCAGCGGCGACCGTGCGGGGGCGGGCGCGTTGCTCGTGGCGAGAGGAGGGGACTTGGACAGACCACCACCGATAGTCGGAGGAAGGAGGAGGAAAGCGCGCCCGAAATGGTCACCTGCTTCGTGCACCGCCCGCTGGTGGCGGTCGAATCGCCGCATTCGCTTCTGAATCGTCGGGAGGGCCAACATCAGCACGTTGACCGCTGCAACGGGAGCAATCGTGCACACATTGAGGGGCGAGAACGAGGACAAGAGGATTGGAGGACGAGAGAGGGCAACACTTTTATTCGTTCATTCAATGCTCACCCCAGAGAAGAGAAGTCAACTCATTCGGCGCTTCCTTCTCCTCTGCAATCGTTCGTTAGACACCCGCAAATCAACCCCAGAGAAGCCGCAACTCATGACCGTGGGCAGCAAATCAAGACCGCAGGCGGGAGGGGCGTGAGTTCACCGCAAAAAGAAGTGCAAATCAAAGAGAAGAAGAGGCGGCAGCGGCGTGCAGCCAACGGCAAACGTGCGGTGCGGCGGCAACTGCGATTCTTTTCGAAAGATTGAAGGTAGCTTCCGAAAATTTCGCTTGTGCTTGTCTCCCGAAAGCGGCCGCTCACTTCATTCCAATTCGTGCTCTCGTGCTCACTCTTCATTCTTCCCTTTCGCTTACCCGGCGCAGTCACGATCTGTCCGGCGTCGTTGTCCTCCGCGTTCATGTCGCCCACTTTGTTCCTGCAGAAGGAGGAGGGTTAGAGCAAAGAAGCAAAGGAGAGAACGAACGTCTCCTTCGTGTTGGCCACTCGCCGCATTTTGGCCGCCTTCTCTCGCTTCCGCAGGGCCACCATAATCCGAATATACACGAAGAGGACGATGAAGCAGGGAATGACGAACGAAACGATCGAAGAGCCGATCGAGAACTCCGGATTGTAGAAACGGCACCTGCAATCAACCCACTCGTTCTCTCGTCTGCTCTTCCGTCCACTCACTCGTAGGGAGAGGCGTCGGGCGGTCGGTAGTTGACCCCGAGGACGATCGGCGAGGCGAGGGCCAACGAGATCAACCAAATGGCTATGAGGATGATGACCACTCGGCGGATGTTCTGCGATTGCCGCGAGTATTGGATCGGCCGGCTGACTGCTCGGTAGCTGAACGGACAACCGTTGGACAGAGGAGTTTTCTCCATTGCTCACCGATCGAAACTGATGACGGCGAGCAGGAGAATGGAAGCCGTAGAGCAGGCCACGTCAGACGCCGAGTAGATGTCGCACATCAGCGTGCCCAGAAACCAATAGCCGCCCTGCACGTACACGTAAACAGCGTACGGCATTACCTGGTGTTTCAAAGTTATTGTCAACGGGTCAAATGCGAATGGAGTCCGCCGCAAAAGGTCGACGGATTTGGCGAAAAGAATAAGGAACTCGTCGCCAAATCAGTTGACTTGCTGCTGCGAGACCAAACTCGTGTTTGATCCGTTGACAGAAATTCTGTTACACGCCATACAAAAAGGGCGACGAACAAGTCGGCAACCGCGAGGCCGAGAATGAGGAAGTTGATTGCTGAAAGCTAAGCATTTAACGAGCAATCCTCTTGTGGCTTACCGCTATGAAGAGCCCTGAACCTCAAAACGCTAATGATGACAAGCAGATTGCCGAGAATGGTTGCCGTCATGACCAAAACGAGGCAGAACCCGTAGATGAAGACCGACGCTTGTTGGGCGGGGACCGGCGGCGGCTCGAACGTCGGCGAGATCGTGGAGGGCGGGAGGGTCGAGAGGGAGGTGGGCGGCGGGGTGGGCGGCAGCGTCGAGGGTTCGGTGGAGCTCGTCGCCTCATGCGCTGCGATGCCCGCCGCGATCAGGTCGTTGACCAGCGTGGCGGCGACCTGGAGCGTCCGCTCGGCCACCCGACTCGTCGCTCCGATGCTCTCGGGCACGATCGGCGCGGTGGTGGAGGCGGCCGCCGCCGTCCGATTGGCGCCCATTCCGCCCGGCATTTCGTTTGGGGGCGGTCAAGAGCGGCGGCTCGCGCGCACATCGCCGCCGATCACCGCCGGAAGTCGCCGAACGGCCGCCACTTCGGCCTGCCGGGAGTCGCGAGCAGTTCGGGCGGGAATCTTGAACGAGTGAGCGGAAGGAAGGGGAAGGCAACAAGTGGAGGAGAAGTGAACGAAGAAGCCGTGAGCTGAAACGAAACAACACACGAATCAAAGTGCAGCTTGCAAACAAACACGCGACTAATTCGGTCACGAACACTCCCGACACAAAGCGAATTCGATTACACGCGACGCCCGGCCGGCTGCACGACAAACAACCGTTCGGCCGCCCGACAGCCTCCAATTAAGGCGAACATCCGAGCGAATGTTGCGGCAAGTGTGAAGTTGAGCGAGTAATGCGAAGAACACTCCCATTCGAAGTGTTGGGGTGACAAGAAGCTATGCCTATTCTGTGTTGTTGTTCAACTGAAAAAAGTTAAACTACAAATACAGCCCGAAGATTTGATTCAAATACATCGAGCGGTGTTGACCCAATTGTAGCGGCTAGAATTTCACAACGTCTTACTCCAAAATCTACGCGTTCTGCGCTTACATTACGACGTTGGCGTTCGTGTACGAATCGAACATTTGCCGGTCGTTTTGGTACGACATTTGTTTTCAGCACTTCGTTAATTCAACGCCCGATAATGCGTTACTCAGTGGCAGTTGTGTTTTACCTACTTCGTAGATTGAACGCAACATAGATGTTCAGGTAAGAGACGAAATTCATCACCGTCACTCCCGAGACGATGCTGAAAGTGTTGGTCGCTCGTCTCCTCCGCACTCGATTCGCTTCACTCCGGCCGCCTACAGGCGGCCTCCGTTTCGCGAATCTCGTGCGTCGTCGACTTCGCTCCGTTGGGGTTCCGAGTCGATTCCGCAGTCGATTTGGAGTCGATTAATACCAATATTGACACACAAATCCGTAAAACCCAAAAAATGTCACCACCCACTACACTTTAATGCATTCTCCTGCGATTACAATACTTTTCTACGCCGCGCATGTTACTACGGGAATGTACAGAATACGATTCTGCGTCGAATGAGCTCATTTTCAACCCCCAACAGCCACCGCATCGCGAGTTATGAGCGTTGATGTCAACGGCATGACATCGACATTCATCGGTAGTTGTATCAGCCTGAGACGTTGACTACATCACTTCTAACACACACCAATCGACTCGCGCACCCTCCCCTAACGATTGGTAGCACCCACGCCGCCCCGCATCACCTACGACGCCCGCTACATCAAATGTCGCACGTGGCTCCAAATTTGCAAGAGGTGTTTATAAAGTGTTTTGTCCCGCCCTAAGGAATGCCTCAAAAGGTACACGGTTTTTTTATTGGCACTCGTGATGGATCGGGGATGGGGGGTTTTATTTTTTCGAAGCTTCCAAAATTAGCTATTGGATTTCGGGTAGTTGGTTATTGTTCTAGAAGTGATCGATGGCATCATTGCGGGTGATGAGTGCCCCGTTTTGGAACAGCGACGAGCTTCGCGGCTAATCGACGCGAGCCGAAACCGAGTACGGTCGCTTTTTGACATCGGCGGGGCGAAATTCGAAAATTCCGCGAAGCCCACCGGCCGGCCGTCGGGCGGCAAAGTGGGCGACGAGGCGGGCGCCCGGCCGGCCGGATGATGAGCGCCACGCATCCCCCGACCGGCCCTTTCATGCGCTCAAATTGGCCGCGAACGAATCGCCCAACCGACTGCGAGGCCATCGGAACGGGCGGGCGGGCGGGCGGACCGTAGGCCCCGCGACCGAGTGATGATGCCGCCTGCAAACGAGCCGGCCGATTAGGCCGAAAGTGCCCTCGCCCCCAGACTTCCCCCTCGGCAATTTCGAGGGCGTGATCGGTGGGCGGAAGTGTTTACAATCCTCCACACTCTCGTTGGGTCCTTGCGGGCATTCCGGAAGCCTCCGGTTCGCAAACGCGACGAGAAGCGGTGGGGGACGAGCGAACGAGCGAGTGAGTGGGTCACGCAACCTCTTCGAGTCCAAAAGAAGTGAGTAAACGATCGAAGAGCAGCTCGAACTTGCGTCCATTCACGCGCAACTCAATCGTCCGCAAAGAACAACTCGACGGACGGGAATTCGCAGAATCCCCCATTTCTTCTGCAAACTCGGTTGCAGCGAACGAAACGAAAAGAAGCGAACCAAAACGGTCGGCCTTTCGCCGCAATTCAATGCCCAAAAAGACGGTATTCGCATCGAAGTTCAAAGCGCTCCATCACACGTGTCTGCCGGCCATTCATCGACCAAACGGAGCAAAAGATCACGAGCGGAGCGGGCGAGGGGGCGGTCGACCGGCAGGTGCAAAACGGCGGTGATCGACATTTCGCCTGCAACTCCCTACTGCCCACTTGTTCTTTCAGCCAAGGAGTTCGAAAGAATCATCTTGATGTCACCCACAAACGGGCGACAGACGGCGGAACACTTCCGTTCACTAATCAGCAGGAGTGCCTCGAAAGGAAGGGAGGGGGAGTGCGGGGATGTCCGCGGGTCCATCACGCGTATTTCGCAAACTGGCCAGTTTGCGGAATCGACCGGCAGATCGTCGGCGGCCCGACGGCCCTGATGATGCGATTAAACGAACCGGAAAGCCGCAGTCGTCGTCGAAGCGACGAATGAATTCGAAAGCAAGGAAGAGAGGAAGCGACGAGTGGAACAACGCGAATGTTGCGCACTGCCGAAGCGAACAATCAGGCAAACGAACAGACAGAAGAGAAGGCCGAGCGGGCGCATTTCAATCGTCCAAATTGAAACAAAAGGCGGCCGGCCCCGCGAATAGCCACTTGCTTTTCTTTTGTTTTATGACTTCTTTACGGCGTGCCCGCCCGCTTCCTCCTGCACCCACCGGCCGGTCGGTCGGTTGGCCGTTCGAACGTGACCAATTGGTCTCCGGAGCAAGCGAGCGAGCAGAGCGGAGATTAAAAACACGCCGCGATTGGAACAACAGAAAGCCGCACGCGGCGGCCCGCCCGAATTGATGAATCCGAAGGGAAAGTGACGACAAACCGGTGCGGGAGAGCGCGGGGCGCGTGGAAAAGGCGGCATATTCTAATCGTCTAATTGACGAACAGAAGCGAGCGCCCGGCGGCCATTCAAGTGCTTCCTTTTGGGCCCTCGACTGGCCGACTGCCCGCTCGCTCGCTCGCTCGGTGATTCCCCTGACCGCCAGCCGGCCGGTGGGTTCAAGGGCAGGAGCAGGAGCAAAAGAAGCCGCACATCTTCCGCCGGCCGGTTTGTTCGAACCCGAGATGAAATTCAAGCCGTTCGGGCGTCGCGCGGCCGCCCGCCGAACACACGTGAAACCTCCGCGACGTCCGCCGGCCGCCCGCCCGCTCGCCGTGACGCCGCCGCCAACCAAACGATCCGAAGCGGTCGGCCGTCCGCCCGCCCGGAACCCGAATTCGATTAGGCGGCCGGCGGATTCCATTGGAAATCCCGCAATTCATCAACCGAACGAACCGAATGGACGGAATTCCCGTGGATCCTCCCCGCCGTTCTCCCGCTCTGCCGGTTGTTCTTTTGACCTCCGACCTCCCGCGAATTCCCGAAATTCCGCGCGATCTCTTGGCCGCCCGCCAGCCGGACGGAAAGGCGGCGATCTCCGCGGAACAAGTGGATCTTCGAGATCCCGCCGCTTCTCGCAATTAGCCGCAAACAAACAAAGGAACGAGCGGAAAGAACTGAAAGGAGTCCTCGCCGGAATGTTGCAATCAGCCGACCGGCCGCCGCAATCCGATTTGCTTCGCGTACCTGCGGCTTTCTTTACCGTCTTCTCGGCCCCCCAATTTCATCAATCGCGTGTTCGGCCGGCCGGTTTGCCCCCGCCCCGACCTTTGCGGGCGGGCGGGAGTGAAACGGGCGGCTAATTCAATTTGGGGCCCGTTCGAGTCGAGCGCCCGAAAGATTCCGTTGAACAGGAGAAAACAAGAAGCAAAACCGGAGGGAGTGATTGTTTGGGTTACTCATCCTCGAGAGAAATAACCCAAAGAAAAAGAGGCTAACAAGAAGAACTCAAGAATCCAAATGCCGGTCGACATCCAAGCCCTCAAAGCTTCCGTCGATGATTCCCGTGAATCGCGACCTCTTCAACCCGATGGCCCGTCCACGTACTCGAATCGCGGTCGGGATGAAAGGCGGAACACTCGACGGAACACACGAAAAATGGGCGCCTTCCCCCCGGATGACGTGAGTGAGTGGAGGGCGGGTGGCCCGCCGGAATGGGCGGGAAACTTGATTTCGCTCGCTCCTGTTCGTCGACATCCTGAATGCAAAAGAAGAAGACGACAAATACGCAACATTCCGCCGCTCTCCCTCGCCGCCCGCCCAACCGAACGGTCCGCGTTCCAACAAACAACCGGCCGGCGGCGGCGGCGTTGTTTTCGACGTCGCCGGCGACCGCGTGGAAGCGAGTCGGCGGCCCAATTTGCATTCCGATCGATCGATCGATCGAGCGAACTGCCAGCCGCGGGAATTCCCGCAAACATCGCTCCACGGACGGAATGATCGGGAACTCGAGCACAAACAACTGCACTCGCTCGTGCAGGGAATTACGCGAGCGAACGAACGGATTCACGACCCACGGGCGACCTCACGGCACCGGAGCGCGTGGCCCACCGAACGCAAATTGAATTAAATTTCGGAAGTGCACTCACTCACTCGCTTCGGCGGTCAAGATGGCCGACCGTCCTGCACGGATGGACGGGCGGGCGGGCGGGCGGGCGGCGTGAGCGGCAGTTTAAGTACCCGAACGGGCGGACGAGCGTGCGGGTCGGCGGAACGAAGCGGACGGAAGAAGGCGGAAGGAAATTCGACCGTCTTCTTTGGACCATTGATCTCCGTCCTCCCCGCACGCCCGCTCGGCCTGCTTCGTTTCGGTGACGAACGGCATTTGCAGGCAGCTCACGTCTAATCTTCGGGTTCAAGCGGCGAGCAGAAGAGCAAGAACGCGAACCCGAAGAACGCCAGAAGTTCTCGATGTTCGACGAACTTGCAGCAGAAGTTTCTTGCAAATGCGGAAAGAACAATCAAACGAGGGGAGACCGTCGAGGATCTTCAGGCCAAGTACGCACTTGGGGCGTGCCGAAAGGCGGCGAGCAGACGGCGAGAAGCGAGAAGTGGCTGACGGACGGCTTGTCAAGAGGCGGCAAGGCCGAAGAAGTGAGCGGATTTCGGGCCGCTCTTTTGTTCACTCCCGCACATCAAACGCCGATTGCGGTCAGCCGGCCGGACGGGCGGCCGCAAATTGATTGGCGATCAATCGGGCAAACGATCAAGCGGGCGGTAAGCGACAAGTAAGTAGATAAATGGTTGTAGCTGCCGTAAATCACGTTCACACTTAATTAATTATGATTAATTGCCCTCTGTCCCTATTCCTATGTCCAAAAGGCGGCTAAATGGGCGAACAAACGGCGTAAAAGTGTTTACGTGCCGACAGGCAGCTGCAGGGGAAGAAGGTGAAGGGAGGGCCGGGGGCGGGCGGGCGGGACAAAGCGCTCATCAGAGGAGCGGGCAGAAAATTGATTGATGAGTGGACTTCTCGAGAACAATAATCTCGAGGACCACGAGGCGGCCGTTTGGCAGTTCGGGCCTCCAGAAAACAAATGAGTCGAAAATAATCGTCGGATGACGTGCCGCGAACTCGCCGGTTGGTTCTTCGTTCTCGCCGTCTGGCTGCGTGCCGAACGGTCGACCATCGACGCGCGCGATCGATCACTCCGCTCCGTCCACTCGCTAATCCACTCGACATTCCGGCCGACCGGCAGACGGCCGCTTTTTCGTCACAAAAGGCGGCCGCAATGCGGAAGCACCCGGAGGACAAAAAACCGCTCGCCGATGACGAACGCCGACGAGCGGACGTCTGCACGCACGCGACCGTTGCGCGAACCCAATGGTCCACACCGGAATTCATCACCTCGTTCGATTAGCAGACGATTATTCATCATTCTTGCCTCCTTCTCCTCTCGCATTCCAATCCAAAGTTCACTCCTTGCTCACAACCAACCCGACACTCCGCTTTGTTTTCTGTCCGTCGACCAACGGCCGGCCGTCTCGTCCGTCAAATCGGAAGGCGGAATTAAACGCGCCGACTCCACGGCGGCGTGGCTGATTGTTGGTCTCCAAAGAAGACAGAGCAGAAGACGAAGCAGAAGAACACGGAGGAACGAGGGGCAGTCCATCTTCCTCTTCTTCGTCGAGTGGACGGCGGGCAGTCGAGTGGCCGCAATCCCAAAAAACTAATGGATTTTCGCGTTATCACTCAATGAAAGTGAGGAGAATTCAAGTGCTCTCGACACTCTCTTATGCTCGACTCTTCTTCATCTATATCTTCCCGTATCCACCCTCTTCTTAGTCTCTTTAGATGAGAACTTTGAGGAAGACCGTGGAACGTGCAGCTCCTTGGGACGTCAATCAAACGAAGCGGAAGGTCAAGAAGCGACCCAACAACACAACAAACAACCCACTACTCGGAATTCACACCAACTTCCGAACAAAAGTACAGTAATTGAGACGCTCGAGGACGCTCGACTGCACCAATCGGACGGCCGGGCGGGGCGGCGTCACCGCGCGGACGAACGAAAACATTCGGAAGTCCCGAAATGGCCGCGCAGTCGGCCGGAGTCAATGAAAACGTTTCCAATTAATCAGGCGGCGAAGCGTGGAGGTCGCGCTTCGAAGTCACGAACAAAAGGCGGGCAATGGAGTTTGCAGCCGACCGACCGCCCGCCCGACTGCTCCAATTGATTGCGCGCCCCGTCCCATTCACTCACTCGCTCAGTCGTCTGGCGGCCAAGCGGGCGACAAATCGAGGCGGAAATTCGGCGGCCGCCGGTTGGACTTCCGAAATCCCCGCCGCCATTCCGGGCATTTGCGGGTTTTAATTGGAAAATCGAATTAAACAGGCGGCCGGCCCGCGGGACTTCCGCTTTACGAGTGGCCGCACGAGTGGGCTGATTGGCGGTCGGAAGAACAGCTGCGGAAGGGAGTGCGGGGGTCAGCCACAGGAACTGCCCATCGCCGACTGCCGATCTTCGTCGTTGAGCACAACGAAGACGAGAGATGACGTCGTGCGGAGCGGAGTGAAGAGTTGCAAAAAGTCGGCGGAAGGCCGGCGGGACGGCCGAAATGCGCGAGCGACCTGCCGGCGGAGGAGACGTGAATTCGATTCGATTATTCGCTGCTCTCCGCTGTGTTCTCCCGCCCCTCCAACCGTCCGACTGTCCGGCCGGCTGAAGGAGCGAGCATGAGCGGACAATAAAAATCCCACTCGTCCGTCACTCTCCTTAATCCCATATCCGCCCGCCTTTCCGCCTTCTCACACACGCCTTGTCGTACATGATACGAAGCGAGTGGATTGACGATGGATGAGTGCACCCATGGGTCGAATGAACGACGAAATCCTCATCGTTTTGATCTCCGAGTAGTCCTCGTCCGAAGATCGCATTCCACGAAGCGGCCGTCGAGTGCGTAAACAAACCGTATTTATCGTTAGAAGCGAGCAATCACTTCGAAATGAGTGGAACGAACGAAAGCAAGCGTGTGCCGCTCGTAAACACCCGGCCGGAAGGCCGCCGCTCGTAAACCGAAGGCGAAATCCGAACTTTCGGCCGGCAGTTCGGCGATAAACGCGGCCGGCTGCAGCTGCCGCTCGCCGGTTTACAGCCGCCAATTGCCGCCGCTAGCTGGAGTGAATTCGGAGGAAAAAACTGCTGCAAATCGAGAAGATTCGACTTCGTTTTTCCCGTTGGGTGGTGGGTGGAGGAATTCGAAACGCTTCCTCGCGCGCGTGCCCGATTTTTACGTCCGAAACCGAAATTCACACGTGGAATGCGGGTGCTGGCGGAGAAGCGAGGAATCAAGTGACCATTGGGCGCCTCTCGCTTTCTTTCGGCTCCCAGGAAGCTCGCATTACTCACAGTATGCGAGTGGAGCGGGCAGATGGACACGCGAGGGAGCACACGGGAGTGTACGAATTCATTCGAAGATTCCGAAACCAAACAACAAAAAGCAGAAGGCGGTTTGTCGTCAACACACGCGGCCAAAAGAAAGAATTCCGTTCGGTTGTTTCGTCCAGCAAATTGCGGCCGCTCGGCTCATTGCGCGACGGCCATTCGTCTTCTCTTGCAACAACAACGACGAGGAGGGAGGGAAGACAATTCATCACGTTCCGCTTTCCTCGGTCCTTTGGTTCGTTCCGTTGACATCACTCACACTCCGCTCTCCTCCTTGAAGACGGAGAAGTTGTGAGGAGTTCCGTTGACCTCTGCTCTCCGCTTGTGCTCCGCTTTTGCGCCCACCGATCGAATGGAAATTGCGGAGATCAGCGGGCCGTCCGAACGAAGCAGCCGGTCGACCGGCGGCCTTTCGACTTCCGATCGAACCGAACGGTCCGAAATCACGACCGTGCGCGCGTCAACAAACGACTCTGCATTCGTTTAACACCGGAGTGAGCAAACCGAAGGGCGGGGCGTGGGTTTTCGACTCAAAGGTCGAAATGCCCGCACGAAACCGTGGGTATAAAAGAGGCGACGAGAAGGATGGAGGTCACCAACCGCTGGAATTCCAACAATGTTTTCCAAGCTCCTTCTCTCCGCCCTCCTTCTTTCGACGGCCGCTGTCGTCCACGCCTGCACGTGCGGCCCGCTGACCCAAAAGCAGGTGTGGAATGTGGTGGACTTCGGTGAGCTCCCCTTCGGCTTCAGCATTGATTTCTTTGGAGTCTCCCAAATGCGCATTCGGACGAAGACGGTCGACCATAGCACGGGCATTCTCACGTACACCGCTGATTATATTGACCCCATTTATAAGCCCCCGAACCAATCGTTCGTCTACCGTTTGTTACTCCAATCTGACCGCTGGATTGCAGCCACATTTTGATCCCCGTCCCGCTGCTCAGCCGTTCGGACACGGCGACTTGTGGAGTGACCAACCTGAAGATCAACCAGGCCTATTTGATCACCGGTTTGTTCCTTCTTGGAACGGAGTGAAGAGAGTGGAGATTTCAGCCACTCGCAACGGCTCGGACGCGTGGCTCTCCGCTTGCTTAGGGATGCCACCGCAGGACGGACAACCGTCCATTCCGCAGGGCGCTCTCGAGGCGAAGCGCATCACTCCGCAGCTGAAGAAGAAGCTGGAGGCCGGAAAGTTCTAAGCTTCTCTTCGTCCTCCACTCCAAGAGTGATAGCCCAGCTTTCTTCTTTCTAATCACCCGCGAATAAACGACTGCAAGCAACCATCGAGCTGTAGTTTATTATTATTAGTGTACACATCGTGGAAAGGTTACTGGGCGACGAACTGCGGAACGCCGAAGAGCTCGCCGAGGAGGGGCTGTCGGTGGAGTCGAAGGCGGGCGTTCATTCCTTTTGGTTGGACTTCGCGATTGAAGGCCTCGTACGGCTCTGCGGAGAGGTCGGGCGAGAAGTAGGCGGCCGGGTGGGCGACGGTCGAAGCGACTCCGAGCAGCAGGACGAAGAAGAACAGCGAGAAGCGGAGCATTTTGGTCGAACAAGGCGGACTGGTTGATCCTTTCCGGCCTCTTGCTGCTTTTATTCTGGCGAACATCGAGGATGAGCGGAAGCAAGTGTTTGTGCAGCCGGCTTTGACGTGCGTTCCGAGCGGAGCGGGCCGGAAGTCAGGCGGGTGTTCTCCGCGTGTTCGCTGCATGTTCGTCGCTTGTTTTCGGATCAAACCGAAGCTTTCCTCGTGTTGGTCGCCGGATTTCCGTTCGATTTGACGACAAAACCATGGTACGACAATCTCGTCCTCATTTCTATTTCCGAACATTCAACCGTTGGGCGTGTTTATGAGGGGATTGCCAGCAACTTTGAATAACAAACGAGAGGAGGCGGTCGAGATCGATGGGTGGACGGAAACAAGTGGGAAATGCAACGAGTGGAGGTCCTAAAGCTGCCGGTCGAGAAGAAAGAAGAAGGCGGGCGAGCGGTTAAAGGGCGACGAGTTTCAGCAGGAGCGTGATGGCGGCGGCGATCAGTCCGGAGACCGGCAGCGTGACTAAACGAAGGCAATAAGTGTTGAGTTTAATGGGAGTGAGCTCACCGATCCAACTGAGGACAATCGAGCGGAAGATGCCCCACTTGATGCCCGCGCCGCTCTTCAGCGTTCCCACGCACACCACCGATCCGATCAGACCTAAAACAGACGATTAGTCCACTCATTTCTCTCGTAATGGACGAACAGTGAGTTGTGGAGATCGGGAGGCCGGCCTTAGATGCGAGAAGAGCCGTGACCGCTGCTCCGAACTCGATGCAGAAGCCGCTGGCCGGGTGCACTTCGCTCATCTGCAGCAAGAGGAATAATTGTTCCTGCTATTTGCTCGATGGCTCACCTTCTGCCCGACCGTCTTGATCACCTTGTGGCCGAGTGTGACGAGTCCAACGCAAATGGCGAGCACTCCGTAGAGGAGAACCCAAATCGGCGTGGGCGCGTCTTGCGTCACGCTCATCTCCATGTAAATTGCGAGCACTGCCGTAAGCGGAGCGATGGCATTCGACACGTCTGCAATCCCTCTTGTTCATTGCACCCTCTTCTGTTTACTGACCGTTTGCTCCGTGTGCGAAGCCTGCAAAGCAAGCCGTGAAGACCTGCAGCGAGGAGAAGAGCTTGAGCGTCTGTCGATCTTCCGTTCGGTTCCGCAACGGCAGCAGCCACTTGATGAACCCGCCGGCGGCTGAAAGCAGGCGGAAAGTTCTCGTTTGTCCAATGGAAGAAAGAAATGTTGCCCCCGCTTATCGCCAGACGGCCGCCCTCTCGCCCGCATTCTTCGCTCGCCGCTATCGCCGCCCGCCGAGTTCAGAGGGGCGTGCTCCGAGTGCACTCGCGGCAACCTCCCGCGATTGAAAGCACAAAAAAGAAACTCACTCCACTCGAGGTCCTGCCGAATGTAGAGCGAAGGGGTGGGCGGACGGGTGGCCGTCTGCTCGGCCTGATCGTTTGGGATCACGAAGACCGGAGGCGCCTCCGAGCTGAACGACGTCTTCGTCTGCCGTTTGGCCTTGAACTCCGCGCGCTCGGGGCTCAAATGGTTGGCGTCCTGCTCGTCCTTCAGCTCCATCGTGATCACGTGCGAGCAGACGGACGGCGACGAGCTCCCGCTTTCGGTGGACGAAGAGGAGGCGTTCGAGTTCGGAGCGCGCGTGAAGATCGCGGGGTCCAACGGCCGGACGGGCATTTGGAGCTTTCCGGGCACGGCGATCGTCACCGTTCGGTTCTTCCACCGCTTCCCGCCCTTCACGTCCAGCTCCTCGTTCGGATTGGTGGCTGCGCGCGTCTTCGAGTTTGCCCACGAGTTAGAACGCGGGGCGGGCGGCGGGAAGCTGCTGAAGGACGGAGTGACCGAATATTTCTTTAGAACGTCTTCGTAGGGCCCGTCCACACGGCTCTCGATGATGATGTGCGTGTTCCGGCCTTCAGCCTGCTAGTTAGTCGCCTCTCTTCACTGCCCACTCACGTTCGATCCAGCCGACCAGCTTCGGCTTCACGAAGAAGTGCACCACCAGAGCGACAAGTGATCCCGTCGAGAAAGCGACGACGAAGGCCAGCCACAGGGGCATCGAGGCCAGGCCGAGGACTAAAGAAGCAGAGAATGAATTGAATGAGTGTGTTGAAAGAAAACCGCACTCTTGCTGCCCTGGTAGCCAACTGCAAACGTGATGAAAGCGATGCAGAAGAAGTAGAAGACGGGCAGCACCCGCAGGCCGTTGACTAGCGGTTGGGGCTGAAACGAACGAGTGAGCAGTCGATTCAATGCTTGCAACCAACCTTCCGCAGCACGATGTGGTCGACGATCAGGTAAAGGATCGAGGAGATCGTGCCGGACATGATGGGCGAGATGAACCACGAGGCGACTGAAAGCAACTAGGATGTACGAATTGAGGAGTGGATGCACGCACTAATGCGAACGATCTCCATCCACTGGATCCCGTGGAAGCCTTTAAGGCAAATCGAAAACCCAACGGTAGCCCCGACCACCGACTGGGTGGTCGAAACCGGGAGGTTGGCGAACGTCGCGATGATCAACCACGCGGCAGTCCCGCCGAGAATGCCCAGCTGGCCGATGAGCAGCGTGCGTGGTTCGTCCTTGTAGCTGCAAGCAGGAGGATGTTCGCGGTGGGTGAAAGAAGAGAGTTTACAGCATAGTGTCTACTACTCCTTTTCTCATTGTATCTGCAACAATGGATGTGAAACGGTGATCGTTGCGGTCAGTGATGATCGAAAAAAAATGTAACGAAAAACTGCCTACTCACCGGTTACATTCTGCAAACAAATAATCAAAATCAACCGAATGAAGAACCGAAGCACTCACATAGCCGACTAGAACGGAGCCCAACGTCTCGAAGATGATCGCCGCAACGTAGGCCCACTTCAGCGAGAGCACCTTCGATCCGACGGACGTTCCAAATGCTGAACATGAAGCGATGAGTAGAAGAAAGCAAAAGCTTGGAAACCATTGGACACATCATTCGCTCTGAAACAAACGAGCCATGACTGAGTAGACGGAAGAAAACCAACCCCATTCCAAAGCCGAGGATGAAGGCAAGGATTGCCGCGACGATGAGGACCCAGAGAACGCCATGCTAAACACAAAGGAGTGAACAAACGAAGGCATGTTGGCGGCACTCACTTGAAATTCGGCTTTGCTCTGGACGACGGCCGTCGTGGTCGAGACGGCGTCCAACAGCGCGTCGAGGAGCGTCATTTCGCAACGGAAAGCAGCAAGTTGCCGATCGATCGATTGATCGATTGGTTGAAATCAGCTGAACGGAGGCGAGTGGCGGCCGACTACCGTCCGAAACAATCGCGCTGCTTCTCCCGCCTTTACTTTTCTTCTCCTTATCAGCCCGACCGATTCGATGGGCGGGTGTCTTTTGTTCTCGCGACGTCCGTCGGCCGTCGTGCGAGGCGGCCGGTGGGGAGGGCGGGCGGAAGGCGATTCGGATGGACCGAAAGCACGCATCGCAATAAAACGCCCGCCACTTCGCGCCGGTTTCGGTTTGTGGTCATTAGAGCCGACAATCGGTGCTTATTTTTACGTTTTGCGATCGTCCAATCGGATTCCCACTCGAGCGGCTGATAGCGAGCGAACCGGAGAGCTGCCGGTCGTCCTTTGGACAAACGGCAACAATGCGCGTTGATTTCAATCCCTCCAATTGAGCTGTTTGTCGATCGAATGCTTCGAATTCCGCCCGTCGACCGGAAGCTTCTTGTCCGTTGATCCGAACACAAAACAATCGAGCGGGCGAGCGAGTGGAATGTGAACCCGGCGTTCACGTGATTGCTGGAGGGTGCACTCAAAGGAAGGAGCGATCGGACAAACATTCCGGCCGGCTTCTTCTTATCGCCCGCCCTCCACCCTCCGACCTCCGGCGGCCAGGCCGTCCGCACGAGCGACCGCTTTGTCCGCGACATCGTGCTCGCTTTTCGCAGACATCATCGCCGTTTTCCCGCGATTTCTTCCGCTTTTGCGTTGCGCTTTTCGGTTTATGGTCGGCCGACGAGAAGCCGCCCGTTCGGCGGTTTGCAGGCGGCACGAACGGCCGGCCGGTGCACCAAAGAACGCCCACAGTAATCGCTTGTTTTCATTCCAATGATCACAGGGCGAAGTGCAGAAAGAAACTCAAGACGGCGACCAGCAAGCCGGTAGCCGGCAAAGCGAGGATCCAACACAAGACGACTTCTTTCGCCTTCTTGAAGTTCACGCCGTCCGCATCGTTCGCCAGCCCGACGATCAACACGCTCGAAACGAGGCAGCTCGTCGTCGACACGGGAATCCTGCAACCAATCGAAAGGATCGAAAGAACGCCCGCCTACCCGAATTGGTGGGCGAAAGTGACGGTCGTCGTTGTACCCAGCTGGGCGACGAATGCGCTGCAATCCCGCACGAATGCAAAGCAATTGGCTTGCACGTACCTCACGGCATTCAAATGGGCGAGCTTCCCGATCGTCTCGACCACCCGGTCGCCCCACACGTAGATCCCCAGACAAATGCCGGGCAGCACGAAGCAGACGATCAGCGGCGAGGGCGGGGCGGCGTTCATCAGACGCTCGTGTCGGTAGACCGAAAGCAGCGTTGCGAAGGGCACGAGAGATTGCCGGAGGTTCTGCACCGACTGGAGGAAGGCGGAAAAGGCGGCCGTGAAGAGGCAGATCGATCCGAATTGATATTCCACCGCATACTCCCGCTCTTTCTTTTGCTCGTGAATGAACTTCCGCAGGAGGGCAGTGAGCACTAAAAGATCATAAGTAGAGGAAAGAAGAAATGTTTGGGAGTACTCGAAGAGAACCGCTGAAGGCCAGTCTTTCGGATTCGATTGAACACCTGCGTCTTCCCGTCCAGCGTCATCATGAAGTGAGTGGGCGTAGAGTCCACGACTGAAGCAAGCAATGAAGGGATCAATAATGGAGAACGCACTCTTCTTGACTCGGAAGCGATTGATTCGAATGGTGGGTGGGTCGCGGGAAATCGGCCGCTGATTCTGCAGTTCGTGGTCTGAACACAAAAGAAGTGAGATCTTTTCGTTTACACGAACATTCGATGTGTGTCCGCAGCATCGGCTCGACGAAGAACCACACGCAAAGAGCGGTGACTCCGGCCAGCATCAGCGCCGTAACAAGGCAGAAATGAAAGGGCACTCCGTCGAACAGATCAAAGTCTGAACGAGGTATAATGGGGGAAGAAATAAAGAAGCTGGCCTTTCTTCGTCTGCTGCATCAAGGCGAGAACGTTGATGAAAGCGGACACAAAATACAGAACCGGAAGGAGCCACGACGTGCATTCCAGGTGGTTCTCCTCAAACACACCAGTAGAGAGACCAAGAGATCACAAACGAACTTTCCGCAGGATGAACTTGTCGACGAGAGCGAAAATCGCGAGAGAAGTAATCGTCGCGAGCAGCGGCGAGAGAATCCATGTCAACACTGAAAACCCATCATCCAGCTTTTTCCTGCCCAAACCCACCGATCGGGAGCACTTGATTCCAACGGACGGCGTGCATTCCGTTCAGCACCAAAGAGAAGCCAAGGGAAGCGCCGACCACCGAGTGGCCGGTGGAAATCGGCCACTTCTTCCACGTCGTGTACACGATCGAGGCCGCGAGTCCGCTGATCAACGCGAGCTGCCCGAGGAGCAGATGGGATCGCCGCTCTCTGTACGTTTTTAGTTCGACAGTGAAGTGGAACTCGGTCGTGCTCGTGGTCAAGCAGACGTAAACGAAGGCGATCAGTTGGAAGAGGAGGGACGTGAAGAGGGCGTCTTTCAACTTCAACGTCCGTGAGCCGACCGCCACTCCAAACGAATTGGCCACTCCATTCGCCGAAAGCCCGAAGGCGGCGATCAGCGACGAAACGGCGCCGAACACGACCGCCCACAGCAGCTCGTGGTGATGCCGAAGGAAGTGGGCGGAGCGGTGGAAGTCCTCAAGCAATCGATCATTCCTTCCATCCACTTCTGCCACGAACCTTTGCGAAGTTCTCGGCGAGCTCCTCGTCCACGAACGGAAGCCAATCGTCGTTGGAGGCGTTCGAGAAAACGCGAAAGACGGAGCGCGGCAATCCGCCCGCTTCCTCCATCGCGCTCCCGCTCGTTCGTTCGGCCGCCGCCCGCCGGAACGGTCGCAGCGATCGGGAGGGCCGGCCGGCGCGTGGGACAAGTGGATTTTCTTTCCGCTGAGTTCTTGACTTCGAAACCGATCGCTCTGCACGCGCACTTGCTCTCCTCTTCACCCCGTGCATTCCACCGCTTCCTTCTATTTTGAACCCGGGAGTGGAAGTGGGCTTTGCTGATTTGTCCCTTCCTGCAGCCAACATTCGGATGTTCCTTGTGTATCAAAGAAATATTAGCTATCTAACAGGTGTTTAATAGTCAACAACTCAACAACTGCCACAAACAAGCGAAAAAAACAATTCGCATAGATTCAAAGATCAAATGACAACGAAGTGGTCCGAATGGAGGTCCCGAATGCTGGCGCCTGCAAACAGCAAGAACAAAAGAATGAGCGAGCGAGCGCAGGACTCACAGTCCTCTTCCGCGCTAAGGATCAACGAGGATAAGAGTTCGGAGGCGGCGATCGCCTCCATCAGCTGGCGGAAGGACTTGGCTTGGATGCACGCTTGGACGACGCTGTTGGCGTCCGTGCTCTTGGTGTCCTTGCTGAACAAGAGGAAGTGGCCGTCGTGGCCGGCGAGAGCAAAGCGGAACGTGTGGGCGGGCAAGTGGACGTCGCCCGTCCACTCGGGGGTTTCGGTTCGGAGCAGAAGGAACGTGCAGACGCCCGCGTTCTTCCACATCTCCAACGGACGAGTCCCGAACTTCCCTTGAAGCTAAAGGCAAGCGGAATAGTGCGCAGCTTGCTGGAGAGAACCCACTTCTTTGTGGTCGTAGTAGAGGAATTGCATCCACTTCAGCAGGGCGTCCAGCAACCGGCTCGTTGTCGTGTTCTCCTGCAGCTCCTCGTCGACCTGCTGGACGGGGCTCACGGGACAAACGAGCAGCATTTTCGGCGGCGAGGGGCCAGCAGACGCCTCTGCTGCTGCTTCTTTAGCAGAAGCGACCTCTTCGGGAGCGGCCGGTCGTTTCGGAGGTCGTTCGGCTTCGACGGCCGGCGCTGGGGCGGGGAAGGGCGGCGGAAGTTGAACGTCCTTGTTGGCATCCTCCCTTTCACGCCTCTCCGGTCGCTTGCGTTCGGGGATCGTCAGGCGGAAGTGATCCGTCCCCGTTTCGCTCCAGACGGCGCTCCTCTGCATTTGCTCGATGTTCGTCCCGACTTGGAAGAAGGCGGTCAGAGATTCCTGAACAGACAGTTAGCAATAAAAGCAACGAGCAAACGACTTGCCGCATGGATTCGGATGGCTTCTTTCCGCCGCGCATCAGCGTGCGGACGTTTGAAGCCATGCTCCAATTCGTGCTCGTTCCGCTCGTCGTACGTGTCCTCTTGGATTCCGCAGCAGCTGCACACGAAACCCTGCGTGTTCTCGTGTTGCTCCTTGTGTCGCTCGGCCTTCGCCCGACTGGAGGGCGCGTCGAAGCCGCAAATCGAGCAGGGCGGCTGCAACGAAGGAAAGAATCGAAAGGAATGCTCGTTGGACGAACGAGAGGAGGCGGCGGCTGGGGATCCGCGTTCATCACGGCCTCCAGTTCTCGCACAGTCGCGTCCTCGTCTCCGTCCCACCGACAGGCCGACCGAAGAGCGTTCCGTTGCGTTTCGATCAGGTTGAAACCGACGTTGTACAAGTGCGGGAGGTGAGACTAAAACGGACGAGTCGAGTGAATGCAACGGGATTGAATTGAACGTACTCT
The DNA here is from genome assembly GCA_024699865.1 of Aphelenchoides fujianensis. NCBI lineage: Eukaryota > Metazoa > Nematoda > Chromadorea > Rhabditida > Aphelenchoididae > Aphelenchoides > Aphelenchoides fujianensis. The sequence continues at coordinate 91,140 of JAMPIO010000283.1, forward strand.
GCGGAGCTTGATTGCCCGCTTCACGCCCTTGTCTCGTTCTTCCCGTTGAAACAAATGAGCAGTAACTTCATGGTGGTTGCGCGCTGTGGACGTGCTGGTGAACTGCCCGCAAATCGAGCACTGGAAACCTCCAGTGCGACGATGAACGGGCACGTGCGTTTTGATGTTCGCCCCGATGAAAACGAGCCCGCAAAGGCGGCAACGGACCTCGAATGGGAAGAACGGATATAAGGAGGGGTGCCGAATGCAGCTTACATCTCTCAGTTGTGGTCGGCGGCTCTTGTGACGCGAAACGAACAAAGCGGAGTCTTCTTGCGAAGTTCCTTGAAATCGTTCGTCCACGGCCGGCCGTCCTTGGTCTCGCGTTTCATCCCTCTGCTCACGTTCGCTCCTGTTCGGTCATTCTTTGAACCTCTCGTTTGATCGATGCATTCCAGTGCAGATAGCCGAAAGAAGACCAATTAAACGGAGATAAAACAGTCAATAATCCCGGATTATCCGGAAAAAGCGGGTTGCAACGTGTCATCCTGCAAGTGCAAAGTACAGCGGGCCGCCCGGACACTTCTTCCTTCCGCCGATGGTCACTTCTTCCACGCACCGCTGTCCACTTTTCTTTCCCGCTCGCTCGTTCGTTTGCGTTCGGCGATTGCATCGCGTAGATAAGAATCTCGGTGGTTTCTTCCGACTACATTCACGAGCGCTTTATTTACAAGGCGATCCACTTCAAAAAAAGGGTGAAGGCGGACGAAAGGAGGAAAGTGGCGGGCAGCGTGAGGACCCAACTGAGAGCAATCGAACGAAACAAGCGCCAGTTGACGCTCCCGTTGCTCCGCAGCGTTCCCACCGCCACAACGCCGCCGATCAGCGAGTGCGTGGTGGAGATCGGGAGTCCCGCCTTCGTCGCGAGGATCGACGTGAGAGCAGCCCCGAATTCGATGCAAAAGCCGCTGGCCGGGTGGATGGACGACAGCTTGCTGCCCACCACCTTGATGATTCGATGCCCGAAGAGCCACAAGCCAACCACGATGGCCGCCACTCCGTACACAAAGGTCCACAGCGACGCGGGCGTCTCCTGCAGCACCGACTGCTCGAAGTAGACGGCGATCATCGCGCACAGTGGGGTGATCGCGTTGCTCACGTCTGAAGGCGGATAAATGAAAGGAAGAGGGAAGATGGCTGACCGTTGGCTCCATGAGCGAAGCCCGCAAACGAAGCGGTGAAGACTTGAATGACGGAGAAGAGGCGCAGCGAACGGGGGTCTTCGGTTCGCTTCCGCGCGGGCAGCAGCCAGCGAGCGAATTCCTTCGGCCTCCACCCGAATTTCTGCTCGTTAACCTTTCGTTTCGGGTTGAAGGCCGACGGGTCGTTCTCGCCAGTCGGAACGACCGTGATCCGGTGGATGGAGGGTTCTGCGCGGTCCACGTAGCGCAGCAAACAGGGGCGCATAACGAACTGGACCCCAACGCCGAAGAGGAGGCCCGACAAGTCGGCGATCAAGAGCGCCCATTCGAGCTTCACGTCCTCCAATCCCAGCACTAAACAACGGGCTGAACAACCAGCAGAGAAATACAGACCTTTCGATCCTTGGAAGACGACATTGAAGACGTTGAAGGCGATCGTGAAAAAATAGAAGAAAGGCAGGTACTGCAGGCCGCTCTTCACTGGATTCTTCCTTCGCAGCACGAGCAGATCGACAAGGATGTAGAGGAAGCCGCTGATCACTGCCGAGAAGAGCGGCGAGATGACCCACGAGCCGACGATTCGGAAGACGATCCACCAGTCGATGCCCACAAATCCTTTGCACGCTACGGAGAACCCCACAGTTGCTCCGACAATCGAGTGCGAGGACGAGACGGGCAGGTCGCTGAGCGTCGCGACGATCAACCACGTCGCGCAGCCGGCCAGTGTGCCCAATTGGCCGAGAAAGTAGAGCCGTTCCTCGCCCACGTAGAGCGACGACTCGACCACTCCCGTCCGCAATTGGTCGACCACGTTGTAGCCCAAAAGAATCGCGCCCGCCGTCTCGATGATCGACGCCAACACGTACGCTTGGTGCAGAGTGACGACTCGCGAGCCAACCGACGTCCCAAACGCTAAAGAACGAGTAGTGAATGAAAAAAGTGAATAGTACCGTTGGACACATCGTTCGCTCTGGAACAAACCAAAAGTGAATGAGTGAACGGAAGGCAACCAACCCAAGCGCCATTCCGAGCAGGAAGGCGAGAACGGCACCCACAATGAGTGCCCACAAAATCTGACCTGTAAACTGCGAATAGCAAGGAGAAGTAATTCGATCACGCACCTTGGAACTCTTCCAAGCTCATCTTCGCTAGAGAAACAAGAGTAGACGAGGCTGAATCCATTCTGTATGGTCGTTCCGTTCGACCACCTACTTCAGCTTTTATACCTCGAATTCCTGCACAGCTGCACACGCGACCTACCGCATTTCAGCACGCAGTTGATGGTTTGACTCATGACTCTTCTTTCCGTTCGTCACGTCAAGGATTTGAATTTTGATGCGGCCGCGAGCAGAAGAGGTCGTGACGTTCGCTGCTCAGATTCCGTTGGATGGGCGTGAATCAACGGAAAAAGGAGCATGGACAAGTGTTTAGTTTACTACATGGAGGAACAAGAAAGCGGCGATCAATAGGCAAAAAGAGAGGATCCGTGGGTTGGAGTCATTGCAGAACTGAAACGAGTCCCCTATTGCGAAACGACTCTTTCACCCAATAAACCGACCTCCGTGTTGCAGCAACACATCTAAACATTCAAGGTCTAAGAAGAGGGGTCAATCAGCACTCACCTGCTCGGGCGGCCAATAGAGCGAGAGGTTGACGCCATTCAATTCGGGCACCGACTTCCCGCAGCGGTTCCCGAACGACTGGCAGATGAAGTCGGGATCGCATAGCCTAAAGCAGTCGTTTATGTTTGCAAGTGTTTTGTTCGGATTTTTGGTTGTTGCTCACTGCGCGGCCTCTTTCGAGCAATCAGGCAATTGGGAAGGCGAGAGTCCCGGCTGGAAATTGGCGAAGCTCGCCGCTCTTCCCACTTTTCGCTTCCGCTCGCCTTTCGCCTCATTTTGCTCAAGCGATCAGTCCATAATGCGGCCGCTCTCTGCGAACTGGACGAACGAGTGGGCGGCGGAGTTGGCCGACCGGCTCGAGTGGGAGTGGATCGTCCTGCTCGTCGGCTTCGAGTTTCTGATCGCCCTCGTTGTGCACTCGCTGCTCCCAACCTTCCGCCGATGGACCGCCCGCTCCCGACTGCTGAAGGTCGTCCGCTTTCTGCTGCAGTTCGTGTGGACGGACGTCCTCATCGCGAACGCGCTCCACTTCGCTCTCGCCCACTTCCAACCGGGATTCTCGCTCGACTTTACGCAACACGCGGAAGTGCGCCAAGCGGAGGCCCAACGGAATTATTGCATCGCTTTGCTGTCCGTCGTTCTCGTTTCGTAAGTGCTCGTCCTTCCCTGCTAATCACTCCTTCCGCTTTTAGGCTGACGACCGCTCTCTTGTGGCAGCCGTCCGGCGAGCTCAAGGATGCAGTGAAGAGCGGAGAGCAACAAGAAAATTCCACGGAATCGTTCGTCCTCTTCGAAAACGGTGCCGAGTTCGAGCGGAAGGCGGACGAACTCGTCGCCCGACTGGATGCCTCCACGCGTTTCGTTTGCGGGCTGCACAACCAGGCGGCGGAATCCGTAAGTTCCTTCCACTCCCCCTTCCACCCACTTCTTGCTTGCAGCTGGAGTCGATGGGCGAAATGACGGCCGTCTTGCTGAGTTTGAGCCGCCTGCTGGAGGCGCAGCTCACGTGCGCGCCCTCGTCGACGGCCAACAGTTTGGACTACACGGCGAGTTCCTCTCCCACCCATTCACTTCTCTTCACTCTCTTGCTTGCTTGCAGACTTCTTTGACCCGCACCGAAGAACTCACGTCCTCTGTTGCGTGACGCGCCGAACCACCATTGTTTAAAGGACTTTCCTTTGTTGTTTGTTTGTCGTAATAAATTCGTTTAATTCACCCGGAGAAAAGGTTGAGACCCCTTGAGTTCCCCATCCTCTTCGATTCTCCCATTCCGTTTTACGGAGTGTGCCCTGCCCACCACTCATATGAAGGCGCCTACCGGAGGGTGTAGAAGTTGTCCTTGTCGACGAGTTTCACGCACCACTTCCCGTTTCGGCACAGCTCGTGCTCCAGCAGCCGAGTGTCCGAGGATTGCCCTGGAACCAAACAATCAAGAAAATTGATAGAAGACTCACCGTTGTAACAACGAAAGACGGGCGATCCAGGATCTCTTCCGTCTGCAGCACGAGCGGGCGCGAGGCCAAACACGACGAGCAAAACAAAGTGAAAGGCGTTCATCGTGTTCGCAGTCAAACCATCACCGTTACTTGGTTTCTTTCATTCGAACAGAAACGAAGAAGAAAGTCGACTTCACACCCCACTCTTCGTAATTAAAGGCCGCCAATTTACTGCCTCTGACGGCCGTTGACGGCGTTGACAGCCATTGATAAGCCGCCAGTCGTCTCACTTCTTGCCGCCTTCTTTTCGCGTTTGTCCGCGTAATTCTCACACTTCTCGCATCAAACCTCCGCCGTTCTGCCAATTAAAAGTTTATTGGTGCGAAGATGCGTGATTCATGGGAAATGCGGTGGATGTCGAAAGAGTTCAACGATGGGAGTGATCGGCGGGAGAGGAGTGAGCAGACGGACGGAATGTACACGACAAACGGGCCAACCGATGGGCGACGCTCACATCCGAAGAGCCGCGAGACCGCCGACCGCAGCGGCGAAGAGGACGACCGAAAGCCCCGCACTGCCCGCTGAGTTGCAGCCGTCTTTGTTGCAGCAGGAGATGTGCAGCTCGTCGTGCTGCAAACAAAAAGGATGAGTGAGAAGTGGGTGGGCGGAGGACTCACCTGTTGGTAGTCGAAGTCCCCGTTCACGGTGCACATCTTTGGGGTTGCACACGCTCTGAACACTCGCGATCATTCGCTTCATCGTTGAAGGTAACAAACCGAAACTCCTCGCTGGTCTTGTCGTTGCGCAGCTTCGCGCAGAAGGTGACCGTCGGATCGCACTCGTTCAGCTGGTAACTCCCATCGTCGTCCTCGGGCCCGATTTTGTCTGAAAGCTCCCACTCATTCGTTCTCACCTTGAACATCACTTACCTTCTTGACATTTCAACCCGCTGGCCAACTGGGAGCTGAATACCGTAAACACGAGGAGAAGCGAAAGAACTCGGAGCGAAGCGGTCGGCATTTCGAAGGGACGAGCGAGTTGAATTCCGTTGAATCGAAGTGATTTACGCAGCGAGACGAAGCAAGCGGGAAGACGAGTGCGTGTTCGCTGCCCACCGCCTCGCCCACTTCCCTCCTTCTCTTACGTAAACTAAACGCGAGGAACAAGACGGCCGGTCGGCTCAAATCGTCGTCCTCGTCGGTGATAACACGCGGGCAAACACGACGGAAACAAACCCGTCGAACGCACACGCTCTCGATCCGCTTTCTCTCTTACTTTTCGGCTCTCCTTATCGTCAGGGATTAAAATCGTGCGTGAATTTCGTTCGCTTTGTGATCTCCAATTCGATCGAATTCGCGTTGCGCTCCAAAGAATGTCTATTAGCGACAATAAAGGAAAGCAGTTGCATGCACGAAAGAGAGATCAGCGCTGGAAGCGGCCGTGGACGATGCGGCGGCGTTTCGGCGGGACAACGAGCTCCGTGATGGCCGCCGAGCGACGTCGCTTGAACTCCGTCGTTTGGGGGTCGTCAGGACGCGGCGGATTGCTCGGATTCCACGGAGTGTTCGGGAGGATGGAACGCGATTCGAAGTGCGCCCAGCCGCGTTCCACGATCTCCCGCTCCTTCTCCTTAAATGGAACAAAAGGAAGTGATGGAAGTGCAAAGAGGAAGGACAACCTCGCTGTTCGCAACGCTCGTCCATTTCGGGGCGTTCGGAAGGCCGTTGGAGAGCGATTCGATCGCTTCAGCTCGCCGCAATCCCTTCACGTGGCCGCCGAGCAGTCGGGTGTTCTCGGGAGTGAGCAAAAGGAGGTTGCCTTCCGTCGAGATCTTTCCGTCGAGCAGGATTTTTGCTCCGAGCGGCGTCTTCCCGCTTCAATTCGATCGATCGGTTGGAAGAAATAACGGAATGCTCACTCCAGTTTGCCCAACGGTTGCGTGCTGAAGCCGTCGATCGTCGAGTGGCCGTCGGTGAGCGAGAGACGGCAGACGCCCGTGTTCCCGAGGTGTTCCTTGAGCGCCGAGTGGGAGACGTTCCTCCACGCGGCCAGCTGGAGGACGAGTGGACCGTCGAGAGTGGACAGACGAGCAGGTAGGACAAGACTGGAGACCGCCGAGAGATCCCACTGCAATGGGCAACAGTTTTGAAGTGAACCAAGAGAAGTGCACGTGCATTCAGCAAGATGGCTTCCAATTCCTCTTGCTCCTTTTTCCCTCTCGCTTTCAGGAGGTCCTCCTGCCCGATCGCCTGCAATTCGGCGGCCACCTTCCGCTCGTCCAACGGCCACCCGGCGGCTTTCAACGCAGCGAGCGCCATCCTGCCTACAAGTCGGGAGATGAATCGAGTGTTTCGTGCTGTTGGGTAACTAATGGATGGCATCCTTTTCTCTATTGTTCTTTCAGCTCCAACCGTTCACAGCAACGTTTATCCAGTCGTAACAAACTAACAACAACGAACAAGCGAAAGGGATCACAACGACGGAAAATCGGCGTTCAGGTTGAACATCGGAGCGGCGGGACGAGCGGCGGCCGGCGGTCCCTGAAGCACGCAATTGAGCCTTTCAATTGATCGAGGGATTGACTCACTTGTTGGCGGCTTGGATTCCCGAACGGAGCGGACGGGCGGGCGTTTTGGCCACGCCGCAGTCCCTCGCCGCGCCCCCGGCTGCTCCCGCGATCGCCGCCCCGTCCGCCGCCTCCTCGACCGCCTCCGCGTCCACGAGGTTCGCCGCCTCGGCTGCCGCGCGGAGCTCCGCGGTTCGACTCGAAGGCCGAAGACGAGTGGCCCTCGGTGCGTGGCGGCCGATTGGACGGCGGCCGGTCGAAATTCGGCGGCGGCCGTCCGCTTCCGCCCGCCGAACGCGGAGGTCCCCGATCGTCGCCGCGATGGCCGCCGCCTTCGCCTCGCGGTTGGGATGGACGGCCGCTTCCCCGAGTGGACGGGCGAGCGCTCGCGGACGGCGGGTGATCCCGACGGTCGTTCGGGCGGGATTTCGGCGGCTGGTGGTCGTTGCGGCCTTGGGCGCGGACCTCCTCTTCGATGCGCACGTTCCGCACGCCCTCGACCACCTCCTCCTCGACGTCTTCGGGAGCGGCGGCAACGTCGAGGGCTTCGATTCGGGCGCGTCGTTCGGCCTTGAACTGAGCGGTCTTCTCGTCCTCCTCCTTCGACTCCTCGCCCGGATTCCCGGCCGCCTTCATCGCGCTGAAGTTGCGGTCCATCTTCAGGTTCACGTTCTGCAAACAGCGGGAGGATTGCACGAGTCATGTAAGTGGATGGCCAACCTTTGCTTTGGAGAAGGGGATCCACTTCGGGGCTTCGACGAGGCCCTTGCCGCGCTCTCCGCGGAACTAAACGAAGCGAATGAATGGAAAGGAGGGAACGAGAGAACGAACGCGTTCGGTCCGCCACTTCTCGACGATGTCGGGCACGAGGCCGCCCAGCTTCTTCGTGTTCTTGTTGTCCAGCAGCAAGTGGCCGTTCTCGCATCGAATGCGGCCGCTCAGCAGGAGCTTCGTCCCGTACGGGGTGGTTCCACTGCAACAAGTGAACGATTGATCGGAAGAAGCAAGAGGACGCACTCGATTCCGCTCAACGGAGCCATTTGGACGGCGCGCACGGCAGAGTGGCCGTCCGTGAGGCCGAGCGCGCAGATCCCGTCGTTCTTGTCGTGGTTCGAGATCTCCGAGTGCGAGACGTTTCGCCTGCAACAAAACGGGCATTTGAAAGAAGGAAGAATCGAAGGGAACTCACCACTTGGCCAACTGGAGGACGATGGGGCCGGTCAGGAGGCCGCTCTTTCGATCCAGCTGATTCACGAGGGCGGGCACGGCGACATCGTGGAGATCCGACTGCAAGCACACGGAATGAACGGAGGGTTGTGGGTGGAAAGAAGCGAACATTCAGCAGAAATTCTTCGAGTTTGTTCACATCGTCCAGTCGCTCCGACTCGTCCGCAAGGTCCAACTCGACGGAGAGCGCGTTCTCGTCCACCTGCCAACCTTTGGCTTGGAGCTCGTCGAAAACCATTCGGTCGATCGGTTCTTGTCGGCCATCAATTCCCCCGAATTCCACCAGCTTTCCGTTCTGACTGCTCGCCGGGCACTTTGCGCCACTCGCCGCCGATCGATCGGCTGGCAGCGGGCGACGGCGAGCGAGCGGAGCGGCCGGCGATCGGGCGCGCTCTGGACTCGAACGCGCGTTGTTTTTGCCTCGCCTTTGTTCGTCCCTCGACGACAAGTGGGTTTTATCGCTCCTCTTTGTTTATTGCTCACTTCACGCTCGTTTCAGCACCTCCCGATCGATGCGGCTGGCACGTGTGCTGGGCGCGAGTGCCCGCGTCGTCCGCGACGCCAACCGCCCGCGACTGCGCCCCGGCGGTCCGTTGGGCAAACAGGCGATCACGCTCACGCCGCAGGCCGTCGACCGGATCAAACAGCTGCTGGCCGAACAGCCGAACATGACCGCATTACGCGTGAGTTCTTTCCACCGATCTTCCGTCCAATTGCTTCTGTTTGCTCGCTTGCAGATCGGCGTGAAGGAGCGGGGCTGCAACGGGCTCACGTACACGCTCGACTACGCCCAATCGAAGGAGAAATTCGACGAGGAGATCGTGCAGGACGGCGTGAAGGTGTGGATCGACATGAAGGCCCAGCTGTCCGTCCTCGGCTCCGAAATGGACTACGTGGAGGACCGGCTGGCCTCCGAGTTCGTCTTCCGCAATCCCAACATCAAGGGCACGTGCGGCTGCGGCGAGAGCTTCAGCATTTGATCCCCTCAACCGTTCGATAGGTCCCCTTGTCCCCGTAGCTCGTCGTTTAGTTCCATTGGATGAAAGCCGGTTGTTTTCGGTTGAGTTGGGTGCTTTCTGGCCGCGAACCCTCAGCGGTTCCCACGTACTTGCTTCTTCCTGTTCGTTAGATGTAAATAAGACGATTGGATTGAATAAACACACTTCTATTTGTGGGTGAAAGCTGCTAAAGGAAGGAACTGATGGTCTCTGCATCCACTGAATTTCCTTCATTGCTCGTTGATTGTGCGTGTGCTTTAGTCCATCCGTTTGCTTGCAGCTCGCCGTCCCGCTCGAAATGAAGGTGAAGTCGGCCGACCAGTCGAAGAAGCTGGTGAAAAAGGCGAGCAAGTTGCCGAATCCGCTGGAGTCGCTTAAGTGCTTTCCGGAGGAGAACAAGCTCCAGAATGGGTACGTCCGCTCTCTCTTTTCCTAGCAATCGTTCACTCCGATGTTCAGAGAGACGATCACGTTCGAGCACTTCTGGGCGACCCACCTGTCCGACGAGCAGTTCGAGTGGGCCTTCGAGCTCTTCAACACGAACATGGAGGCCATGTACGCTCTCTCGTCCCTTTCCTCACTCATTGCTGCTTGCAGGTATCGAAAGTCCGAGTGGGGCTACGAAGAGAATTCGAAGCGGAGCGAACTTCAAGCGACGACCGCGCGCTACGTGATCGTGAAGAACGCAAAGGGCGAGCCGATCGCCTTCATGCACTACCGCTTCGTAATCGAAGCCGACCAGCCCGTCGTGTACTGCTACGAGCTGCAAGTGAAGGAGGAGTACCAGAACGAGGGCGTCGGATCGCGGCTGTTGGAGATCGCCGCCAAACTCGCCAAAAAGTGGGTTCTCTCCTCCTTCATCCATTCGGATCAACGGTTGGATTGCAGGACGGGAATGTCGAAGGTCTACGCGACCGTCTTCAAGTTCAACGCCCATTCGTTGGATTTCTTCAAGAAGCGCGGCTTCGAAGTGGACACCGAGAACTTCGCCGAGTGCGAAACGGACGGCTTCGACTATTACGTGCTTGCACGCGATGTTTGATTTGCGGGTTCTTTGTTTTGCCTTACAATCAGTCGCTCTCCTTCCCTCCGCCCACTTTCTTCTGCCTTTGATCCACTCAGTCACGCACATTTCACTCCTTTCGTTCAATAAATCGTTTGATTGATCGCTGGGATCGCTCGCCCACAAAACGAACACAAACCACACGCGGGCACTCGGCGGGGCGGGCGGGAGTGGCGGCGGCCACTTGCTCGCTCGAAAACAACCCCGTTAAGCGGCGGTAAACAAGCCGGCTGCTCGTTGTTTTTCTCTCAAAAGAAGGTTCAGTTCATTCGTTTCTTCCACGAAGAAATGCTCTCCTTCAATTTCTTCGATCTTCCGTGGCTCCCGATCGGCGTGACCGTTGCCATCGGCTATTTCCTGGTCAAACGAATCCTCGAGCGGCTCCAAGTGGACGACCTCGAGCGCAAGGCCGTCTTCATTACTGGCTGCGATTCCGGGTTCGGACGAGAAACCGCCCTGAAGTTGAGCCGAATGGGAATTCCCGTCTATGCGGGCTGCTTAACCGAAGAAGTGGGTTAAATTCTCTTGAATCCCGTCCATTCTGCGATGTTCAGGGCCTGCACTCGATCGAAAAGGAGGCTGAAGAGCAACGGCTGCCCGGCCGGCTGGTCGGCATTCCGTTGGACGTCACGAAAGACGAGTCCGTGAACGAGGCCGTCCGGTTGGTGCGCGAGGACCTGCCGAAGGGCACCAGTGAGCACTCTTTTGTGCCTTTTGCCTTTTTTTCATGTCCGTCTTCAGAACTGTGGGCACTGCTGAACAACGCGGGAGTGTTCACCACGTGTAAGCATCCTTGATTGATTCCTTCGTCGTGGACCAAACTGATTGCCGTCCGCAACTCACGCGTTCGTTTAGGCGGCCCGGCAGAGTGGTGCTCTATCGATGAATACAAATGGGGGATGGACATCAACTTCTACGGAGTTGTTCGCTGCACACAGGTTCGTTCACCCACACTCGAATCAAGCAGTCAACGTCTTCAGGCCTTCCTCCCGTTGATCAAACAGTCCAAAGGGAGGATCGCGGCGACGAGCAGCGTGGCCGGCCGCATCGGAACGCCGGGCGCGGCGCCCTACTCGGCGGCGAAGTTCGCCGTTGCGGCCTACATGGAGTGCCTGTTCACGGAGCTGAAGTCCTTCGGCATCCACTGCGGCGTCTTCCATCCGGGCATCTTCAAGGTGGGCATTGCAAACCTCTTTGTCCAACAGTACTCCCTCGTTTAAGACTCCCTTGCTGGACCACGAGGCGAAGAACAAACGAGTGGAGTTCGCGTGGCAAAAGATGGCGCCCGAGTTGCGCGAAGAGTACGGCGAGGAGTTCAAGGCGAGCTGTGGGTTTACCCCTGATCCAATCAATCTCATCTCCCCACTGCAGTCCTCAAGCACTGGCATCAAACGATGGACAACATCGGAAGCACGTGCACGTACCGCGTTACGGACGCCTACATCCAGTTCGTCACGTCGCGCTTCCCTCGCTTCCGCTACGTGGTCGGGTTGGACGCCCTCTTCTTCTGGATTCCCATGAGCTGGCTGCCGGCCGAGTGGAGCCGCCCGCTGTGGCAAATCGAGTCGACGGCCAAGCCGGCGGCCGTCCTGCAGGGCAAATACGATTGATCCCTTCAAGCATTCGTCCCCTTATTTGTGCACAAAGAATAAACGAAGCATTTCGATCGACGAACAAGTGTGCAGTGCTCAACGAACACGCGAAGTCGCCTCCTTCAACGCTGTACTCTTCAACTTTCCTCGAACATCCACCGAACGCCCGTCCATTAAGGGGGAAAACGGTAGGAAGTGAGCGGAAGGCCGGCGGCCTCGAATTCATTCGATTTCTTCCGCTTCCGTGAACTCCCGCCGTTTGTCGCCGCCTTTCGAGCGAATCGAGCGGCAACCAACCGCCGAACGTCTCGTCGAAATCTGCGTAAAGCGGTCGCGATCCTTCGATTTCGTCCAAGCGAGTCCTTCGGCCACTAGGCGGCCGAATCCAATCAACACTCCAGCTGCCGTCCTGCCGGCCACGGACGTCAGAATGAAATTGAAGGTGAGTGAGTGGATGCCGTTTTGGTCCGACTGCACGAAAAAGGCGGGGGTTTCTTTTGTCGAATTCGATTACTCTCAATTACACACCGCACACCTGCCGACGACAAGCTCGTGCACCGTTCTCCATTCATCAACGTTCGTCCGTCCGGCACGAGAACACGCCACCCGCTCCACTCCGTTCGGTTCGGTTGATAAGCGAGCGGGTGGTCGATTCGTGTGAATTTCGTTCGAACTTCTCACCCGCTCACTTTAAACACGACGGATGCACGGCCGACAATAAAGAACGGCGGCGATCAGACGGTCGGTCGGGCGAAAGTTCTCAGTCGACCGTTCGCCCGCTCGCTTATCACTCGTGCCTGCACTTTGGCCGTCGAAGTGCACACTTTTCGGTTTCGTCGCTCGACCTTTCCGTTCGAATTCCGATTGTTTTAAACCGACACTCCGCAGTGCTCACGTGATCGCTTCCAGATGTTCACGCTGAGCGGATTCGCGCGCGATCACTCGTGGATCACGTTGACGGTGGTCGGGATCTCCGTCGTTTGGATCCTCCGCAAACTAGCGGCCCACCTGCGGGTCTTCGGACTGCACAGGAAGGCGGTCTTCCTCACGAGTGCCGACGGGGGCTACGGCCGGGAGATCGCCCTCCAATGCGCGACCTATGGGATGGTCGTCTATGCGGGCTGCTTGAGCGAGGAGGTTCGTTTGGCCTTTCAGCTTTCCTTTTTCATCTGTTCGTTTGATTGCAGTCCCGCCGCTCGCTGGAAGCAGCCGCCCGGTTGTTCAAAGGTCGGCTGAAAGCGCTGGAATTCGACATCACGAGTGAGGAGTCGATCGCCGCCGCCGTTCGCTTCGTCCGCGAGGATCTCCCGCCCAACACAAGTGGGCATCCCTTGTTGATGGTCTTACTCGTCGCTCTTTAGAACTTTGGGCCGTCCTGAACACGAACGAGCAGCACGCCCACTCGAGTGCCGACGGCCGCCGGTCGACGGAGGACTTCAAGGCGCTCATGGAACTCAACTATTGTGCTGGAGTTCGCTTGACCCACGTACGAGTTTTAATGCAAAGAAGAGGAGAGTAATGGACGTGTTCAGGCCTTCCTGCCGATGATCAAAGCTTCGCAGGGACGAGTGGGAGTGCTGAGCGGAGTGTCCGAACATCTCCTCCTCCCGTTTGGGGCCAACCTCGCCGGAGCCCACAAGATGGCACTTGGGTCGTACATTCAATTCATTGCGTTCGTCTTCATCTCACTTCTTCTTGAAAGAACTTTGATTTCAGCGGCGAGCTCCAGCACTTCCGCATCAAATTCGCGGTCTTCGAGCCGGGCGTCTCGACTTCCGCCCTCCTCTGCGAGGAGGCGATCCGCGAGCGCGTCGAGCAAACGTGGAGCACGATGTCGCCGGAGAAGCGGAGAGAGCTGGGCGACGAGTACAAAGTGAAATGTGCGCCTTTTCGATCGAAAGGACCCTCCTTCATCCGCTCTTTGCAGTGCTCAACCACTGGAATACCGTCCTGGATGTCCACGGGCGGGCGAACTCGAAGAACGTCGTCAAAGCCGCCGTCCATTTCATCACCTCCCGATCTCCCCGCTCGCACTACAACTGCGGCCCCTCGCTGGCGTTGGAAACCGCCTACTTGATGCTCCTCAACTTCTTCAGCGGGATCAAGTCCTCCATTAAGCGGAAGCAGTTGTAGAGTTAAACGAGTGTATTTCCTAACGAATAAAAACGAGAACACACGATAGAAATCTGCGGATGTACACGATCGAGGGCGCCCAATCTTCGATCTTACAGGAGACGCACTCGACACAAGCGGGCGGTCGGTGGACGGCCAGAAGGGAGTCATGAACAACAAAGGAGGAAGGGGCAAGAGAAGTGAGCGGGATATCGAACGAAAGGAAGAGAAGAATTAGGCGAGGACGCCCAACGGCTCGTGGAGTTCGCGCACGAGTTCGGCCAGCTTCTGCTTGCACAGGGCGACGGGCGTCTGCGGGCCGGCGATCACCGTGATCACCATGTTGGAGACGCGCGTCGCGACGAGGAAGGCCTCCACGCCGCGGATCTCCACTTCGCGCAGCCGATCGCGCACTCCCTGCCGGTCGAACGTCTCCCACAGGTTGGAGAGGAGGGCCGCGTAGACGTTCGGATTGAAGCCGTTCCCGCTCTGCGCCACGATTTGGCCTGCAAGGGGGAATGGACGAAAAGAAAGAAAAGTGGACGGACCTTCTTTGTTGAACAGAATCACGCCCAGCACGCCGTTCGTGACCGCCTTCCCGATGAAGCGCTCCACCGCCCTCGTCTTCAGCATTCTGAACGCGACGGGTAAGTGAACTAGTGGGCAAATGCAAGGAGGTAAGAAGCGAACGAACGCCTTTAATCGATCGGAAGGATGAACGCAGAGATTCAAAAGAATTTATGCCCGAAAATGTCAACAATAAATAGAAGAACAGAAGAAAGTGATCAGTCGGTCCATCGATGCGCGCAGGCGGGATCCGCGCACACGTAGTAGAGGCGCATTTCCTCCTGCAAGCGAGAGAAACAATCAAGAGAAGGGAGTGAACGAAACGAACCTCCGCTCGTCGCGATTGAGCTTGGAAGAAGACGGCCTTCGGCTTCTTGCACTTCGGACAGGGATGGTCGTCGGTCTTCGGCAGCGTGGGGTCCTGCATCACGTCGGCCACGATTTGGGTCAGCTCGCTGCAAGCAGACGATTGAAGAGAATGTTCAGCAAAAGAATCCACTCACTCGACGTCGTGCGTGAGGGTGTTCTTGAAGATGCACGGACTCCGGGCCTCCTCGTTGTGGTTGCAGTTGCGGCACGCGTACGTGAGCTTCAAGGCCTCCTTGTCCTCGCGCGGGTAGAGCATGTTGTTGCTGAAACCGAGAGAAGAATGATTCATGGAAGAAATCCCCAGAATTCTCTTCGTTCTGCACAAATGCCCACTTGATCGAAAGAACTCACCATTCGGGGCAGAACTGAATTCCCTGGAAGGTCGAGGAGGACGTCATTTCGATTCGAATTCTAAGGACTCGTTCAAGAGTGGGATGTGAGCAGTTCGCAATCGAGCAAACAAAAGAAGGAAGCGGGCAGCCATCAGGCGCCCAGAGTCAAGTGTGCGCACAAGTGGGTCGAGTGTGCCTTGATTTCGACCATTCGACCGCGACAATCCACTCCATCCTTCTCTTCTTCCTCCTTTCTTGCTGGTCGACTGTCAAGGATGAACGCGTCGATTGCCCGCCAGTTCGCGCTGATGGACGCGGAAGAGAGTCCCGACTCTCGGTACGTCCTTTCCTTTTGCTTCCGCTCATTCTTCTGTTTGGTTTCAGCTCGATCCTCCGCAGTCTGCTGTTCGCGATGAGCGAGACGCGCGACCCGCTCTTCCGCGAGCGCTGCTTCGAAATCATGGGCGTGGACTCGGCCGAGGACTTCGTGGAGGAGACGCGCAAGCGGTTGGCCAAATTCCTCGACGATCAGGACGCCCAGTCGATCGCCAGCCTCGACGTGTCCGCCCTGATCACGAGCGTCCGCAGTCCGCACTGAAGCCGCCTCACTCGTCCACTGCTCTGCTCTATCTCATGATCCTCAGTTTGTTCGTTCAAGCAGGTCTCTTTCGTTCTTTCACCTCCTCTTTGTTTCGTTGGTCTCAATGCTCGCATCACAATAAAATGGTCGTTCACGTCAGTCGGCATGAAAGTCCACTTTGAACTGCTCAGTTCGCCGAAGGAGCCTCAAACGTCGCCAACGATGCGCAAAAAGAGGGAATGTAGAGCCCGAGTGGAAAGTTGGTGCGGGCCAAATGCCTTGGCATCGTGTGCCGTGGCCATCGGAGACAGACCTCGTGACGCTGTTGGCGCTATTGGAAAATAGATTCAACAAGCTTCTCTGTAAATACATTAATCTTTCGGGTGCTCTGTCCAGTTTTTGATGGGTAGACTGATTAGAAACGGCTTATTTATTTTCGATCGGATGTGTTAGGCGTGTTGCTTCTGAAAGCCCATAATTTGTCTGCAGATACTTTGAAAGATAACGGATTTAGACAGCTGGGGCTCAAAAACTGAGGGATCGGGACGATTAGAACACCGACATTGCTTACCGTTGTCCGTACCTCTTTGCGGCTACCCGTGCTCTGTTGCTCGTTTTGGACGGCCCTGACGGACGTTTAGTGAACAGCAGCGTAGGGCGCGCTTGTTTGTACGAGTGGCGGCCGCGCGGTGCGGTGAACTGCGCGTTTAGATCGCGGATGTCGAAATCTCAACCACAGTCGTTTGATTGCAGCTTGAATGCGCAGATCACTGTCGTCTTCCACGTCCACTCGGCCTCTTGAAGAAGCAACTAAAGTACGAAGCCAAAAATCCACTCAATGGCTTCGGTTTGTGGAGTGGTCGCTATTGCGATCGTCTTCTACGGCTTTTCAACGGGAGAACTCCGCTTTCTTTCGCATGACCTCTATTCAGTTGGGTTCGAAATAGGGCCGAGTATCGTGGTTTTCGTTCATTGGATTCTAATCTGTTCTGTAGGTCTATGTTTCTTCTTTTATCTGTACTGCACAAATCGTAAAAACTATGCTGACTTTATTTGCGCCTTAATTTTTTTGTATGGTTTTTTGTGGGTTGCCTCAAATTGTCCGCTTTGGTTCCTGCTGCTATTGATCGGCGTGCCATTCATTTTAATC
The DNA here is from genome assembly GCA_024699865.1 of Aphelenchoides fujianensis. Classification (NCBI taxonomy): domain Eukaryota; kingdom Metazoa; phylum Nematoda; class Chromadorea; order Rhabditida; family Aphelenchoididae; genus Aphelenchoides; species Aphelenchoides fujianensis. Next base: position 107,935 of record JAMPIO010000283.1, read on the forward strand.
TCTGCCTGTATAACAAAAAGCATTTCGGCAAACAAAGTTCTACGTGAAAAACATCCACCATTTATCGGGCAAAGTCGGCGCCCAAAGCGACGATGGAGCGGACGTTCGAGGATTATCCGAATTGTGGTCATGAAAACAAATAGATAAAAAAGCTAAGTACGCGCGTCGGTCAACTCATAATCAATTCTCTTTTTTTTATTTTCTTTCATTCATTCCTCTATTCCTATTTGTATGATTCCTTAAAAACAATAAATACTCACTAACGTTTTTCTGGACGACAAGTGACACAAATCCAACGGACGTCGCCCACATTTCCCCCTTCTTTTCGAATAAACTGACTAGTCATCAGCGATTGGTTCGAGTGAAGAGAGAAGAGGGTTGCCTGCACCACTCGTCTACTTACTTCCGCTCTTGCTGCCGATCGCTCCCCATTCGGCCGTTCGGGATGTCGCTGCTCAAATTCGGACTCGCCGTCGGGCAGCGACTGTTGGGATCGCTGGCCCAACCGACCACCTCGTTGCGGGCGGCCGTTTGGGGCGGCGGACTCGCGAACTTCCGCCCGCAACTCGCCGCCCTGCACACGACCGCCGCCGTTGAGCGCGAGAACATTCTGCAGGTTCGTTCCTTTCCTTCAACTCTTCCGAGTGATCGAACGGAGCGTTCAGTTCATGCACCGAATGGGGACGCCGAAGCGGAAGCCGCGCAGTCGCGACAAGTCGGTCATCCACGACCACAACTTCCTCAAGGGGATCGTCCTCAAGAGTGCGTTCTTCTCGGCCTTCTTTCATCCACTCGCTGCTTCCAGCCGTCGTCCGTCATCCGAAGAAGCCGAACTCGGGCAACCGCAAGTGCGCGATCGTGCGCCTCTCCAACGGCCGGGAGGTGACCGCCTACATCCCGGGCGAGGGCCACAACCTGCAGGAACACTCGCAGGTGCTCGTGCGGGGCGGTCGGCGGCGCGATCTCATCGGCCTGAAGGCGAACATCGTGAGTTTCCTCCCGCCCTCCCTCGAATCCTTCCGGCTGCTTGCAGATTCGCGGCAAACTCGACTGCGCGCCCGTTCGCTCCGCTCGGAAGTGATCCCTTAGGCTCTCCCCTTTCTCCTCGTTGTTGTCCGTTCCCTCCTCGTTCGATTAAAGTTTATTCCAAAAGTAAACAATCCTGGAGGCACAACGAGGAACGAAGGCATTCAATGGGATCATTTGGACCAAAATGCAAGACGACCACGAGTTGTGGCCGCAGTCGGGAATAGAAAGAAGACGAGAGGCCAATCGGTTGACTAAAACCGCTCCAAACATCAACGAATAACAACTGTGAGCAGAACAAAAGGAAGGGGTAACAAACAACAAGGAAGACGGGGAGTTCGGGAGGGCTCAATTGTTGGGGAACTCATGGTTGAGCGCGTGCGCCTTCATCTTCTGGCGCAGCTCCTCGGCGATGTCCTCCGCGATCTGCAACTTCTTGGGCTCCTCCCACGGGAACTTGGCGTGCCCGAAGTGGCCGTTCTGAGCGGTCTCTTCGTAGATCGGCTGCTTCAACTTCAGGTCCCTGCAATCCGACGGGCAGTGAGCAGGAGGAGGAAAAAGAGGACTCACTTGATCAGGACGCCCGGGCGGAGGTCGAAGTTGTCGTTCACGATCTTCAGCAGTTGGGACTCGGTGAGCGGCGAGGTGCCGAAGTGGGAGACCATGACGGCTAGCGGGTGGGCGACGCCGATGGCTCTTTGGCACCCACAGTCAAGGTTTCTCCTAAAAATCGCCAAACACTTGATTCTCGAGTGGATCGTCTGGAGTGGAACGGCCGTTTATTCTCGGGATTGCTCAGCGGAAATCACGCGTTCACTTCACGCGAAGTAGAGCTTGTCGGCCGTCTCCTTCTTTACGTCCAAGAATTTCGAGATTCGGCCGGCGTCCGGGATCAGCTGGCGGGTCTGGAAGAAGCAGGCTGGCCGAAAGAATCGAAAGAAAGCACTCACTTTCGCACTCATTTCTCCGATGTTCTTCTGGCGCAAGACCTTCTCGCGCAGCACGTACTTCCAGCCCTTCTGGGAGTAGAGGCAGCAGTCGTGCACGCGCACGACCAGGTTCTCGAGACGCACGTAGAAGCGGCAGAGGACCATGAAGTTCGTGGGCATCGCCCGGACCTTCACA